>CAODLS011493146.1:0-22814 GCA_948243855.1 Flueggea neowawraea
CATCTCATATGCCTATAAATAGACATGCACCCCTTGCCATTCATTCATCCCTTGGCCGAATTCTCTTAAGCCTTAATCAAGGCATTGTCGAATTTGTGAGCATCACAATTCAAAGAGAGAGAATAATTTTGTGAGTTTTAGAATAGTGATTCTAAAAGGGTGCTAGTACACCGTGATCATTCCAAGGTAAGTTCGTACGTGTGGATACCTGTAGCCACTTTCGCGCAAAAGCAACGTGATTCCTCAAAGGTGATTCGGGTTTTGGTGCAAAGAGCTACACCAACATTTCATACAACTGATCGATCGTGCCTTGGTGAAAGGTAAATATTCAAACCTTAATTATATATGTTGATATGCATGGGTCCTTGGGGGAATTCAAGGCATTAAATTTTTGTTATATCCGCTGCCATGTATGTATATGAATGTCATATTTTTGCCGCGAATTCCAACAGAAATACCCCGGGAAGTGTCTCCAATAATTTGCTCTGTTGGGTGATGCTTTGCATATCTCCATTCCTTTCACAAATCTTTTGGTTCCTCAACCTTTATCTCATATTTCCCTATTGTGTCAAGTAATTATCTTGATCATTCAATTCTAATTTCTTCAGTTTGTCTCCAATACCTGAGCGTAGATCATCATCATCCAAAATTCTAGAAGTAGAATTGTTAGTTTCATCGAAAATTACATGAATTGACTCTTCAACCTTCTCAAGCCTTATGTTATACACTCTATAAGCTTTGCTTATGGATGAATAACTAAGGAAAATGCCCTGATTAGTTTTTGGACCGAACTTTCCTAAGGCTTCTTTTCCATTGTGACTATTGCTCTAAAAAATAGAGCCATTATGAAATGATTAAAAATTCACGTAATCCACCTTTGCGTATCAACTCTTGTAAACTTCATAGTATTACATGTGTAGCCTCTTGGTTGCATGCTTAAATCTATACCTCATTCTTCTTCAAGAGTCCATTGGCTCAAAATCTCCTTTTCTTACCTGTGTAAAGGCTTGTTACGTGGTTAACCATATGTTCACGCATTAGAGTATCCTTGAGTGTTACATACCTTGCATGCATAATGCTAAAAGGGCATGCGTAAGGGACTCTGATTCAAAATTTTGAATATTTTGCTTACATCACGTGTCAAAGGAATTTGAAAATCTCGAAGCATGTCAAAATGGTCTGCAGTCTTTATCTTCATGTGCACTTACATACGTAACATTTACAAGATTATGTGCACAAATTTTGTTGTAGTGAAATTCCTAAGATCGTTCCTTTTTTTATTTCTATGCTTAAATCTTTCTTGTGTATGTAATATTTCTTTCAAAATGCCCAAGATTTCCTCCACATTTCGGCCATAGAATTTATGTGCGTAAGGTCTCAATTGAGTACGCAAATCACCACATGCGTGCATAACTGACATGTTATGTGCATAAGTTGCTTAATATGCCCCTTTGTTGCTGACTCTCAGTTTTGATGATTTTAACAAAACATGTGAAAAAGTTAAGCAATGCATGTTGCAGCCAATGTTAAGCACACTACAGTATGATCAACGCACGTTTCATCCACTACAAGTCACTTTGATCATCCCAAAGGAATTCTGGGGTTTCCAGTTGACGTACAAGTCGCACAACATAAGATACAAGTCACGTTATCCAGTTGAACTAAGAAGGTAGTAGGTATCTAAAACATACAAGCAGCGTTGAATGAAGCTCAAGTCACATTATATGGATGTGATGCTCTCGACATGAGTTGCACTTATCTACAAGTCACGTTGTAGAGCTACAAGTCATGTTATGTGAATGAAGTGCTCTCGACATAAATTGTACTTGTATACAAGTCATGTTGACGAGAATGAACATCAGACTTAAATTTGACTTCCAAGCAATGGAAATCGACGTTGTACTTCATTTAAAGTCACGTTGTGAGTAAATGAGTCACCTTTGAAAGCATTCCTTAACGCATGTTGCAAGCAGATGCAAGTCACATTACGCAATCATGTGATAGAATCAAAGGAGCAATCTTTGGAGATCGACAATGCACGTTGACAGATCAAGTGCCATATGCAACGCACACTAAGGCATGGTCAATACACATTGCAAATGGACACAAGTCACGTTGTACGAAGAAAATTTCCAGGTGAGCATTCTGGATGGAGACTCGAGTCACGTTGCATAAACACAAGATACATTACATTGTGCAACATTTGAGACCGAATCATCAGAATTGGATGCAAGACACGTTGAAAGGAATCAAGTCACGTTGTATGTCAATAGGACATTTACAATGCACATTGCATAGGATACAATGCACGTTTTACCTAATGATGTCATCAAAATCAGAATTACTTTCTTATCTCTTAACGACTATTTCAAGTCTCACAATGGCTATATTATGAAGACTACCTATAAATAGAGGAGTGAACTTTAGAGACAAATAGAGAACATATTAAGAGTGTGCCCAAGCTTTGCTAATTTCATTCTTGACTTTATTTCTCTATGTGTTTTCAAGTTCTTGAACCAAAACTAAGCTTTTGTATTGTTATTTACGATTTTCCTCCACCTGCAAGTGAGGAAGTGATAGTGGATTGAAATTCTCTAGTTGAGGCTAAAGGAGTGAACGTAGATTAAGGAGGACTGAAACACTATAAATCTTGGATTTGTTTTCTCTATCCCTTACTGACTTTATTTTTAGTTTCTGAGGTTGTGTGTGTTGGATTGAGCTACTGATTTTCGTTTTTCAAAATATTGCAAAAGGTTTTAAAAAGCTTTTATATTTAGCAAGATATCCAAATCACCCCCCTTTGATAGCCATATTGGGATTACAATTGGTATCGAAGCTAAGGCTCGATATTTTAAGGTCTAACAAAATGGCATCCATGGGAGATATATCCAAATATGAAGGTTTAGCTACTAACTGAGCTCCTTTCTTTGTGGCAACGGCTATGTTTATTGGAAGACAAGAATGATGGTCTTCTTAAGATGTCAAGATGAAGAAGTCTGGGATCTAGTAGAGACGGGTCCCTATATTCTTGTGAAAATAGTAGCTGGAGAAGAGATTTTGAAACCAAAAGCTGAAGGGACAGACCTTGACAAAGAAATGGTGCGATAGAACAACAGGGCTATTCACATCTTGTTTTATGCCCTGAGTAAAACATAATTCAACAAGGTCCAGCAGTGTTCTACTGCTCATGAGATTTGTAGAACCTTGGATATCACATATGAAGGAACATTCCAAGTGAAGGAGAACAAAGTCTCGCTTCTTGTTCACAAGTATGAGCTTTTCAAGATGAAAGAAGGAGAAGGAATTCAAGAAATGTTCGATCACTTCAATGACATTCTAAATGGATTGAAAGCTTCTGGCAAGACATACCCAAACTCAGAGCTTGTGAGAAAGATCTTGAGGGCATTACCTAAATCTTGGGCATCCAAGAAAGATATGATTCTTGAAGCAAAAGACCTCAACAAACTACCCTTGAAGGAATTACTTGGATCTCTTCTCACTCATGAGATGGGATTGTATAAAGATGAAGAGAAATGATCAAAAAATGACAAGAGAGGAGGAATAGCTCTAAAATCTAGGGTGGTTGAAGATTCTAAAATTGAAGACAAAAGTGAGAGCGATGATGAGGAAATTGCAATGTATGCCAGAAGATTCAAGCGGTTCATGAAGAATAACAAGACATGAAAGAAGAACAAGAATCAAAATAGTAAAGATGAGCCAAAGAATGAATTCAAGAAGGATTCTAAGAAGGAAAGCTCAATCATTTGCTACAATTGCAACAAATTGGGCATGTCAAACCAGAGTGTACTCTTCAAAAGAAATTCTCTAAATATTCAAAGAAGAAGAAGGGAAATGCCATGAAGGGAACTTGGAGCGATAGTGATGAGTCAAGCTCGAATGAAGATGAAGAGATAGAGGAGATGGAAAACCTATGTCTAATGGCCAAGGACAATGATTCATCAAGTGATGAAGATGACCTTTACACTTTTGATGAATTGCAAGATGATTTTGATGATTTAAGAAGTAAATTTGAGGAACTTTCCAGTAGTCATATTGCTTTGAAAAATAGTTCTTGAAAACTTAAAGCTAAGGTGAAAACCTTAGAGAAGGAAAATGAGGTTCTATTGAATGAAAATTTGTTTTGAAGAAAAGCGTTGATGATTTTTCATCCATTACCACAAAGTTCGTAAATGGAAAGGAAAACCTTGAGAAACTTTTAGGTTCTCAAAGACAATCCTTATTCAAGTATGGCTTAGGCTATATTCCTTTTTCAACTAAAAAACTTCAAAAACAATTTTTCGTGAAATAAGGATTTTCAAAGGATGATGCATGGTCTTATTGTGGCATTAGTGGTCATTATGCTTACTCTTGCAAATTGAGGCAGCTTAGGTATGTTGGGGTTAAATGGATTTGGGTTGCAAAAGGAACAATGTTGCCCAACTTAGTGACTACTAACCAAAAAGGACCCAAAAAGGCTTGGTACCAATTTCAAAAGTTTGACATGTCTTTGTAGGTATGTATGAGAGCTAAGACCAAGAAGAACATGTGGTATCTTTATAGTGGTTGCTCTCACCACATGACCAGAGACAAAGCCATGTTTTCAACTATTTCACCTAAAGATGGAAGATATGTTACATTTGGTGATAATGATAAAGGTAAGATAGTTGGAAAAGGCAAGGTTGGTAAGTCTCCTAATCCTACCATTGATGATGTTTTGCTTGTAAATGGCTTAAAACACAATTTGTTGAGCATAAGTCAGTTTTGTGATAAAAATTGCAAAGTGGTTTTTGAATCAAATAGGCGTGTTCTATATGATGATAATGATTGTGTTTTTTTTTGTTGGTTCTAGACATAACAATATCTATGTTGCTGACTTGTTTGATTCAAAATCTTTCAATGCAAAATGCATTGTTAGTGTCAATGATGATACATGGTTGTGGCATCGAAGGCTAGGACATGCTAGCATGTGTACCATTTGAAAGCTTTCAATAAAACATTTAGTGAAAGGTTTACCAAAAATCAAATTTGAAAAGTTTTTAGTGTGTGATGCATGTGTTAAAGGAAAGCATTCAAAATCATATTTTCAAAGTAAAACTTATGGACTTGTTTGGTCCCTGTAGCACTCTAAATCTTGGTGGAAAAGCTTATTGTTTTGTGATTGTTGATGATTATTCACCTTTTAGATGGGTTTTTTTAACCACATAAAAATGAAACCTTTCATACATTTACGTCTTATATCAGAAGAGTCCAAAATGAAAAAGCCTACACCATTACCTCTATTAGGAGTGATAGAGGTGGAGAATTCTCATGTGAGCCATTTGAATCCTATTGTGAGGAGCATGGTATCTTCTATATTTTTTTTGCTCCAAGGACACCTCAACAAATGGAGTTGTTGAGAGGAAAAATAGGACTTTGAAAGAAATGGCAAGGACAATGTTAAATGAGAACAATTTTCCAAAGTATTTTTGGGATAAGGCTGTAAATACAACATGCTATGTAGTGAATACGGCTCATATTTGTTCCATACTAAAAAAGACTCCTTATCAGTTGTGGAATGGTAGACTGCCCAATATATCTTATTCTCATACTTTTGGTTGCAAGTATTTTGTCCACAACAATGGAATGGAAGCCCTAGGAAAGTTTGATGCTAAATCTGATGAGGGTATTTTCCTTGGTTATTCATCAATTAGTAAGACATATAGAGTCTTTAACAAAATACTTGAGAAGGTTGAAGAATCAATTAATGTCATTTTTTATGAAACTAACCATCTTTCTTCTAGAATTGTCGATGATGATGATGTAGGTGCTAGAAGCAAATTTGAGAATCTGAAAGGCGATTCAACAAAGCAAGGCAAAGATGATCAAAAGAATGAACAATCAAAAGAAATGCCAAGGGAATGGAGATATACTAGAGATCACCCCAAAGACCTTATTATTGGTGATATTACAAAAAGAGTAGTCACAAGATTAACTCTCAAGCGAATTGCAAACTTTTCTTTCATCTCCAAAATTGTTCCCAAGAATGTGAATGATGCTTTAGAAGATGAATATTGGGTTCAATCTATGCAAGCGGAGCTCAATCAATTTAAAAGGAAACAAGTATGGGAACTTGTCCCAATACCGGATGGAGTCATGGTAATTGGAACCAAATGGGTGTTTAGGAACAAAAAGAATGAAGGAGGAGAAGTTGTCACAAACAAATTCAGAATTGTAGCCCAAGGATATCTTCAAGAAGAAGGAATTGACTTTGAAGAATCTTTTGCACCAGTAGCAAGATTGGAGGCTATAAGAATCTTATGTGCTTATGCTTGCTACAAGGACTTCAAGTTGTTCCAAATGGAAGTGAAGAGTGCTTTCTATAATGGCTACATCAGGGAAGAAGTGTATGTGAAACAACCTTTTGGATTTGAAGATCTTCACCATCCACACCATGTCTTCAAGCTAAGAAAGGCTTTATATGGTTTAAGGCAAGCTCCTAGAGCATGGTATGAAAGATTAAGCCAATTTCTATTGGACAATGGATTCTCAAGAGGTAAAGTGGACAATTCTTTGTTTATTAAGCACAAAAATGATGACTTATTGTTAGTTCAAATTTATGTTGATGATATAATATTTGGTGCTACTAACCCATATTTGTGTAATGAATTTTCTAAGTTGATGAAAAGAGAATTTGAAATGAACATGATGGGAGAGCTTGTCACTTTCTTAGACTGCAAATTAAGCAAACAATGGATGACATCTTCATCAACCGAAGCAAATACATTGGGGATATGGTTAAAAAGTTTGGAATGGAAAATGCAAAATCTACCCTAACTCCAATGAGCATAACTACAAAGTTAACCAAAGATGAATAAGGAAAAGGAGTAGAGGAAAATAGTTATAGAGGTATGATTGGATCTCTCCTTTACCTTATAGAAAGTAGACATGATGTTATCTTCAGTGTTTGTCTTTGTGCACGTTTTCAATCTTCTCCAAAAGAATCTCATTTGAGCGTTGTCAAAAGAATTTTTAGATATTTGATTAATACCAAGAATGTTGGCTTATGGTATCCTAAAAATGATTGGTTTGATTTAGTTGGCTGTAGCGATGCTGATCATGTAGGAAACAAATCAGATAGGAAAAGCACTTCAGGCACTTGCCAATTCTTAGGTAATTCACTAGTTTCTTGGTTATCAAAGAAACAAAATTGCATTGCACTATCCACTGCTGTGTAGCTCAAATTTTGTGGATCAAGCAACAACTTTTGGGCTTTGGAATCATGTATCCAACGATTCCAGTTAAGTGTGATAACACTAGTACCATTAGTACTTCCACAAATCCAATTCAACACTCTAGAACAAAGCACATTGATATAAAACATCATTTTATTCATGATCACGTACTCAAGAGAGATATTGAACTTGAGTTTTTTTCTACAACTGATCAACTTGCTAATGTTTTTGGAAAACCCCTTGATGAAAGGACTTTTGTTTCAATTCATAGACGTATTGACATGTTTGATTTGAATGAATTTTGATTGGTATATGTGCATATTTTATGTTCATTTGCATTCATGTATACATATATATCAAAGTGATCTAGATGCCAAATAAAATCACGAGGATTAAAAGGTCAATTTTGCTAAGTGTTGGTATCTGAGATGATGTTATGTGACTTGCACATTATGTTGTGCACGTTGTATTTGAGTTATTGCTACTGGAACGGTGCTATGTGACTTGTACATGATGTTGTGCACGTTGTATTTGAGATGGTGCTACTAGAATTTTAAGGTTAAAACGTAAGGTACTTTGTACAAGGTGTAAGATTCGTTCATCATCAAGGCTGTCTATAGGTTTATATATGGGTTGATGTAACACATTGTAGCTTATGTATGGCGTGTTGATCATCAAGGATGAACAGAGATAATTTTTCTAGGTTTATGTAACGTGGATTGCAAAAGGTGCAACGAACGATAACGATTTTGAGGAAAATGTTGGAGTATCAGGTGTGAGAGCTCTATGCACGTTGTATAAGGTGTAATGCACATTGTGAAAGAAGCAGAGCTACTGGTTTGAGAGGACTCGGTACTATGGACGTTAAGGGTTGTGCAAGATACATTGATTGTTTTGATTTTGGACATAACGCACGTTATATCTTGTGTAAGATACATAGAGTTGAGACACCTTTTTCATGTTTACTCACGTTGTATAACATGCTAAATACGTTAGTGTTAACATACTTATATAACATATGTTGCATGTCATACAAGTCGCGTTAAGACGTTTTCCCCAAATTTAAAACTGAAGTTTTCAGTTTGCCCCTCACTTCTCACTTCAAACACAAAATCAAATTTCCGAACTCTTCCTCATTTTCTCTTGACTTCCAAACTCTAAACACCCTTCTAACTCATTTCTATAATCCAAAAACACTTCATATCATGATCAAACCAACCAAAATCACAGATTTCTCAAAAAATCCAAAACCCTAACGCATACTGTAACTCTTCTCACTCACGTTCTATGACACCTAAGAAGCAATCCAAAGCCATGAAGAAGAAATTGAAGGAAGTTTCCAAGAAAAATGGACAAAGGCAAAGGCTCCAAGGGAATGACACGTCCAAAAGAGAAGCATGTATGCACAAAATCCGGAGTCCAAGTTGCCTCTCCTTCGAAACAGTCGAAGAAAGCCAGAGTCGAGGAAGAATCGACTAGGAGCAGTGGTCGATTTATGGATGAAAGGGCATTGAGGTTGTTCGATAACTTAAAAGAGGCTTGTTTTTCAGATTTTAAGGTCTTTGATTTTTTATCCTTAAGAGAAGAAGGTGTAGATATTGAGAACGATTTTGTTAGATTTGGTTTAAGAGATTTTTGCACCACAGCCTCTGACTATTATCTAGACTTAGTTAAAGAATTTTATGCTAATGCTCAACGGTGGGTAAATGATGATAAAGAGGACTTTGTGTGGTATCAATCCATTAGAGTCAAGAGCAAAGTGAATGGGGTCCACATTGTTATTGATGAGATATTGATTAACAAGCTATTCAACCTACCTCTAGCTGGGATGCGAGTTAAGAGAGAGAAGGGGCTGAAGGAATATGTTGATATGGAAGGGAACAGAATTGTGGTAAACATTGATGATAGCTGAAAGTTTATGTTCAAGAACCATGGTGTGGTTCAAATTGAGCAAGGAGTTAAAAATTTCAATCAAATGACTTCGTCATGAGATGGAAGATGGTTCACACAGCCTTCAACAAATTTTTACAACCCAAGTCACACACACAGTCACCATTCACTGTGCAAGACGAGATATCGATGTACCTATTGATGAAGGGTGAAATGGTGAATTTTGCTTTGGTGGTGATTAACTGGATACTTGAGATGATGAAGAATTTTAATATTTCGACCTTTGTTTTGAAGGGAAGGAAAAGGAACGATAGTATGCCTTATTGGAGACATTTGACCAATATCTTCAAGTATTTCAAGGTCAAACTAAATGGATTTGAATCGAAGAAAGTGATTGAATCGAAGAAAATTCAAATCGATTCATTGAGGACTATGAGGCTTTATGATACAGTTGAGCAGGGCTTTGTTTTCTATCTTTACTTGAGAGATGATGATGTTACGGTGAACCCCAAGGATGAAGTCATTAAGTCGGGTCCTGAAGATCGTGTGACAATCCAGAAGGCACGAGATGACAAGAGGAAAGCTTCTAAGAGGGGAAAAGAACCAGAAGTTGGAGAGAGTTCCCATCCCAAAGAGCCAGTGGATGCTAGCTGAAGTGAGGTTGGTAGCTTGAGGAGAGAGCCTCTAGAATTAAGGCAATTTTGAAGCATCTTAAGAAGAAACTCGAGGAAAATTTGAGACAATAATTAGTCTACTTTAAACTAACAACGAGCTATTGATTAGCTCGCATTCAACAACTCCAGAGAGACACAACAAGAAAAGGAGGATGAAACAACAATGAGTCAAGCTAGAGCCAATCTTGAAAAATTTCGAGAGTTTATGGAACAAGAAACTTCACCCATGGAGGATACTTTAGAGTCTAGTGATAGAGGCACTTCTGGAGTTAAGTTTGTTCCATCTACTGGGATCTCGATTGAGGAGATTATGGAAGAGGAACCTACAATTGTGTATGGTCCACACCTTCCTACAACTGTAGTTTTGAGGAATTATGAGGATGAGAAAAAAAGTGAAGATGAAATTGGTCTCACCTACCAAGATCAGTGGATGATCGACCCTAAGAATCCATTTCCATGATTTCTAGGCTAATGATCAGCATTTTTTCATGCATCTAACTTGATTTTTGTATTTATTTTCTTATGAATATTCTGTTATATGACTCTTCTTAATGATAATTCAATGTTTCTGGCCATTTTGTCTCTTACTTTCTGTTATTTTAGTCTTTCCTTTTTTATATTGACAAAAAGGGGGACAAATATTGACTAAGAGTTTGAATTAAATTGCTCAATTGCTCTTATTTATGTGACTTGAACGCACATAAAACAAATTGTGTGCCTGATTAACCATAGTGACAAGGTTAAAACCCTTGATCAAATTTGCATTTTATGTAGTGTGTTTAAGTTGAAGACAGGTGCATTGATTGAGGGAAAGTGCAAACCCTTTCCATGTTTTGTCATCATCAAAAAGGGGGAGAATGTTGACTCTCTGTTTTGATGATTTTAGCAAAACATGTGAAACAGTTAAGCAATGTACGTTGCAGCCAATGTTAAGCACATTGCAGTATGATCAACGCATGTTTCATCTACTACAAGTCACGTTGATCATACCAAAGGAATTCTGGATTTTCCAGTTGAGGTACAAGTTGCACAACATAAGATAAAAATCATGTTATTGAGTTGAACTAAGAAGGCAGTAAGTATCTGAAACATACAAGGCGCGTTGTATCAAGGTTAAGTCACATTATATGGATGAAGTGCTCTCGACATGAGTTGCACTTATCTACATGTCACGTTGTAGACCCTACAAGTCACGTTATGTGAATGAAGTGCTCTTGGCATGATTTGTACTTGTATACAAGTCACGTTGCAGACTATACAAGTCACGTTGACGAGAATGAGCATCAGACTTAAAGTCGACTTGCAAGCAATGGAAATCGACGTTGTACTTTGTTTCAAGTAACTTGATGAGTAAAGGAGTCAACTTTGAAAGCATTCCTCAACGCACGTTGCATGCAGATACAACTCACGTTGACGTGGGTGATGTCAGCATCTGACAAGTCGGCGCCTCGGGATTCAAATTTGAATATTCTCTGACACCTGACGCAATCATGTGATAGAATCAAATGACCTATTTTTGGAGATCGACAATGCAAATTGAAGGATGAAGTGCCATATCAAACGCACATTAAGGCATGATCAATGCACATTGAAAATGGACATAAGTCAGGTTGTACGAAGAAATTTCTAGGTGAGCATTCCAGATGGAGACTCAAGTCACGTTGCATAAACACAAAATACATTACATTGTGCAACATTTGAGGCCGAAGCATCAGATTTGGATGCAAGACACGTTGAAAGGAATCAAGGCACGTTGTATGTCAATGGGACATTTACAACGCATGTTGCATGGGATACAATGCACGTTGTACCTGCTGATGTCATCAAAATCAGAATTACTTTCTTGTCTCTTAAAGACTATTTCAAGTCTCACAATGGCTATATTTTGAAGACTACCTATAAATAGAGGTACACACTTCAGAGACAAGTAGAGAACATATTGAGAGTGTGCCTAAGCTTTGTTAATTTCATTCTTGACTTTCTCACTCTAAGTATTTTCAAGTTCTTACACCACAACTAAGCTTTTGTGTTGCCATTTACTTTGAGAGTCGGTGTGAGAATATCATTCTTGTTCTGTTAAACCTTTTGCAATCAAGCTTTGGTTGTAAAGATTGTGGGTAGAATAGGTTTCCTTATTTGTTGCCTTTGAAAACAAGTGGTTGTTGGTTTTCTTCTTGAGCCAGTGAAAAACAAGTGGTTGTAAAGGTTTTCCTGTGAGCTTAAAAAATAAAAGGTTGTAACGGTTTGCCTCCACCCTTAAGTGAGGAAGTGATAGTGGATTGAAATTCTCTAGTTGAGGCTAGAGGAGTGGACGTAGGTCAAGGAGGACCGAACCACTATAAATCTTGGATTTTTTTTCTCTATCCCTTACTTTATTTTTAGTTTTGAGGTTGTGTGTGATGAATTGAGCTATTGATTTTCGTTTTTCAAAATATTGCGAAAAGTTTTAAAAAGCTTTTACACTGAGCAAGATATCCAATTCACCCTCCTCTTGGATAGCCATATTGGGATTACATTTGTATCATTTTTCCACTTCTTCCAGAGATATTTGTCTTCATCACATGCAATATTTTCTCCCACCAACTGAAAACATCTTTCAGGGATGTTTTGTTGTCTCTATCATCAAAGTTAGATTCAACAAACAAATGAATTTATTCCATTTGCTTCTGTTGTTGGCAGTTTGATGTATTTATAATCATGTACAAGGCCTGATATTAGCTTCGCAGTTGATATGCAAGGCAAATATCAAAGTAATCCTGGCATGAACCGTGAGAAAGCTGCAAGGAAAGTACTACAATAACTTTAAGGAACAAAAGACTATATGCTCATCTATGGAAGGTCTAATCCATTAGAAGTGATTAGATTCTCTGATTCAGATAATGGCGGATGCATTGACAGTAGAATGTCAAGTTTTGGCTATTTGTTTCTTTTAGCCAAATGAGCAATTTCAAGAAAAGTGCCAAACAATCTGTGGTTGCTTAATCCACTATGGAAGCATAGTTTGTCGCTTGCTTTGGGCCTACAATTCATGCATTATAGCTGCAAAACTTTATTTTAGGGCTTGGGGTTGTCGGAACCATTATCTAGCGGCTGAAAATTTATTGTCATAATTCAACAACAGTTTTCTTCTCCAAGAATGACAAGTATTTTAGTGGTGCTAAGCATATAGAGTTGAAATAATTGTTCGTAAAAGTGGAAGTTTTAAAACAAAGAGTATGGATTGCATATATTACCACAGGTCTCATGATTGCTGATCCTTTAACTAAACGATTACACCCAAAGACTTTTAGAGAGCATGTCCAAAGAATGGGTCTTGGTTGTATTTATAACTGGTTTTAGTTATGTTTTTGATACTCATATGCTCAATAAAAGTTTCTGGTAGACAATTTTCTTGTTTTTATGATTGTTTACACTTAATAAATATTGAAACAGGAAAAATAAAATCATCTATGAGGCATTAATGTTGACCCCTATGATATTTATATATCATTAATGATGCCTGACTTGATAAATTACTAATATTATGGTATATGGAAGGAAGTATGCAATATCCAAGTGTCTGACCGCCATAATCCGCATTATTCTTCTGTATTAAGTTGAGGTAATTTATGCAAATTTGAAGATATTTATTTCTGTGCACTTAATGCTCACACTATTAAATGAAGTATTGAAGTATCGGGTCAAGTGGGAGAACGTTAGAATATGACTCGATATTATTGTTGTTTTCCTTACATTAATTAAGTTGTATTAATTAATGTTATTAAGAGTCTCAATAGGTTCATAGAGTTTCAACATATTGATACTTCATTTAATGGTGAAAATCCGTTCTTTTGGTTACTTGATTCTCTGCCCATTAAGGCTACTGAAAAACATTCCATCATCTTCTTTGTAATGTAAAGATGGTTATGAGAGAAACTAATTTTGTGCGAAAGGTGGCACAGTATCAAGTAATTTTATAACATAATTGTTTGTGACAATTATTTATTCAAGATCCTAATTTTAATGAATGTGTAATATCATGCCATGAACATTAAGGTTCGGGAAAATAATTTCCAAGTCCCTGAGGTATACCTCAAAAAGTAGATAGGTCTTCGTGTTTTTAAGATGTTGCATATACATGCTTGAGGTGAAAACCGGGTTACACTTAAGTCTTTCTGTCAATGGTCTGTTAGTGTTCCGTTAGTATGTGGCTGATGTGTCCAACTTTTTTGGTTGAATAAAAATTTAAAGACAAAAATATCCCTAAAACCCTAATTCTTTTTTTTAGTTCTCTTATTCTTTGTATTAATTCTGATATGTTTCTAAACACATGTTCTTGAGATCTTCATTGTTCACTTCCAGAAAGCCCATATCAACAACGAAAAAAAGATTATTTGCAATAAAACAATTGTCTTCAATATGGTTTTTAAAAGAGAGCAGAGCCACAAATTCTTATACACAAACAAATCTTTCAATTACATGACAAATAAATACGAAGAATCAAGAATCCATAAATGATGAAATCTCAAACTAATGAAACCAAAATCCCTAATCCTTTTTACACAAAATTGAGAAAAAAATAAGGTTTCAAATCAAATACTTCAGTTACAACCCATCTTCGAGTTACAACAAACAAATCTTGCAAGAACTATCTATTAGCATGTTAAATCTTCATTTACAATGTCTGGTGAGAGCAAAGCTCAAGACCTGCAACATCAGCAAAACCAAATTGCAACTGAACCCAAAAAATCAAAACCCACCATTCCTTTCCAACTAAACCCATAAAATCCTCCATCTCGAACCACCAAAATTGAAGCCTTCAACAGATTAGTCTGACCTATACATAATTCAACAGATTCCAACGACGTCATTTTGGGTTGAGTCCATGTGGAGTGTCGAACCACCAAAATGGAAGCATTCAACAGATTCGTCTGACCTATAAATAATTCAACAAACTTCAACAAATTCGTTCTGATATGGACGAGGATCTGAACGGCATTGTTTTGGGTTGAGTCCACGACGAGGGTTTGGTGGAGAAGGAGATAGGGGAGAGCAGAGAAACCCAGAATGTAGAACCAAACCATACCCTTCCTCCGCCATCTTCTTCTTCCTATGCCTCTTCTCCGACCATCAGCTCCATCTGCCTTCCCTTCTCATCCCCCTCCACCACCACCAGTCATCGAAACAAAACTCACCAAAAATTAAAATTTGAAGTGCGATGGTGGTGAGGGAGCGCTATAGAGAAATTGTGAGAGAGAGTGAGGGGTTGAGATAGAGAGAGAGAGAGAGCGGCTGTGATAACAAGAGAGAGGGAGATAGAGGAGAAAGGGTGTGGATGAAATTAGGGATTGATGTTTTGATTGGGAGAGAGGGAGAGAGAGAGAGAGAGAGAGGTGGAAGAAAGAAGTGGGATAGAGAGAGAAGAGAGAGATCGAGAGAGAGCGCAAATGAGCATTGAATTTGGGTCTTCATTTTTAAGTAAGGGTATTTTGGTCATTTCGCTTTTCTGTTTGCTCCGTCAGCAAAATCAAATTTTAGGGATGTGTATGCAACATCCTAAAAATATGAGAACCTACTTACTAATTAGGGTATACCTCAGGGATTTGAAAATTATTTTCCTTTAAGCTTTTAACACTTTCCTCGTAATACCCACAGCAGGAATACTTGCAAAGCGCTATTACCGTAACACGTTTTATCCTGCAAAATCTGAAATTATGGTGCGGTGAACTTTTGCTTCAGTGTCAAAAAGTAGGCATTATACATCTCATAAACTCATAAGGCACTAAATAACGAAACATACCAAACTAAACACATATTTTGACAATAAATTTCTATTACAATACGTCTAATTTACGTCGGGGTTATAATCTTAATTCCGATGGTCCCTTTAAAAGTTTTCCTATTTGTAGTTTAACCTGAACATTTACTATCGGAGACAATTTCCTTATTCATCACCTTTAATCTTAATCTCTTAAAATTTTTATTTCTAACTTCATCAACTAGTCATAAAGTCAGACCTATGATTTCTTAAACAATTTTCTAATAAACTAATTGGTTATTATTAGTAATAATTATAATCGTAAGTGAACATTTTCTAACAATTTAATTTATTATATTTATAATGTTATATTTTATGATTTAAATCAGGTCAATATTTCGTAAGCAGGTTTTCAAGAATTTGGTAAATTTCTTTTTATTTCCAGTAACACTTAAGCATTGTATATGTTTGAATCTATTGGTTCTAGACCAACTAAGTACATTCATAATTTTATCAGTATTTCTTTTTTCTATAACTTATATCTGAAATTTTATCTCGGTTCTTGGCTGGCCTTGACCATCTTGACTATCCGTAATCTTTAAAATTTACTTTAGATATCAAGCTCTAACTCGGTTTCTTTAATCATTTCAACTCTTTTATGTACAAGTTCTAAATTTATCATTTAGATCAAACATGAATGCATATGCTTATGCTTATACAAGTAGTGTAAATACGTATATCTGTAAGAGAAGTCGTAACCATAATTTTTCCTAATTGATCGATAAGATTAACTAAAATAATCTCACAGTGTCGCTTGGACCCCATAATCACTCTCTTCCATTATTCCTAACAACGATACATGTCTGTACCGTTGGCTACAAATCCCCTCGTAGTTGGGACTTTCTTGCAGAATATCACACAAAATGCATTTTCAAATGCAACATATAAATATTTAATATATAAAATTCGTGTAACAATAACAATCAATAAATTCAACAATTATATCCGCAACAGTTTACCATGTACCGCAGAATATCAATAACGATAATTCAAAAGAATCACATGTAAGTATTTACCACATCTAAGCATACAAATATTGAAACACATAATACCCGCTCACCTAAATTCCAGCTGAATATCTTTTCCTGGATAAAATTTCCATTGGGACTGTTCTGAATCATTCTTCAATTCTAACTGGGAGCTTTATCTGTGATCTTCAAGATTTATTGGGGCCAACGAATTCTTTCGGCAACTCCATGTTCCACTTTCCTTCTCTGTTGTTTTCTTCTTGTTTGTTTTCCTTATGAAGTCTTCCACAGTTTGATCTCTCCTTAACACCAAGTGCTTTATTCAATTTATCTCTAGCGTATTTCACACATGCATGCTTCATCCTTTTTTTCATTTTATTCATGTCCGTAACCATTTACTCCGTTTTTATTTCTCATTTAATGTAATATTTTATAGCAACTTTGATGGTCGGACTATAATTCGTTGACTCTAATCTCATTTATCTCCTTTTAAAGTTTGAAATGAAGCCACATAGTCAATATTTATTCTAATGGTTAAAAACATACCACCACATTAAAATGAGCCCAAACCATTTTTTTGTTAAGCCATTCTACTTAAAAAGCCAAGCCATTTTCTTTTGGGTCAAGCACACAAATATTGTACTTCAATAAATCAAATTAAACAAATACAACATACTCCAAAAAGGAAAGACATGCAACAGGCACTAAAAAGGCTTTAAAAAATACAACAGTATATATAGACTCAAACTGAAGCTCAAACTTTCGAAAAAAGTGCCATCAATATAGATTCAATTTCCAAATTAGAGACAAACTCAAATCTCTCCAGAATTCCAAACAAATCGAAAAATTTCTAAAACGGTAACTTTCCATAAACATCTCCAAATCATATTTTCAACATCGATCCACAGATTTTCTGCAAACATCGATCGATCAAAGCATTCATACAAATAGCTATAATCAAAGACGACTTGATCACAGATTGAGTTGATTTCAAAATAGATTCGTGAGTACAAAATGACGATCGAAAACAAATACAGGTACGACATTGTTGATAATGAGTATAAAATAGTTTTGTTATCATTTAATTCAAATATGTGATCATTCTTGTCTTTGATTTTACTAGAATTTAGTGGAAACAAAATGAGTACACAACACAAAGAGGATGATTAGATGTTAGACATAAGAGACCAATCGGAGTACACAACGATTACACAGTTGAATATGATGCCAAACACAACTGTTTGCGCAATCATAATTTATATTCTTGTGTTTTTTAAGCATACTGAGTAAAACATGAGCACACATCGAGTACGGACAGAATTAAGACTATACATATTTCAATACATAATCATGTTTTAGAGTATAACTAGAGTACAAATAGAGTACAAAACAGAGTGCATTCTTTTATAAACGTATATAGTACAACTATAGTACATGTAGAGTACTGACTGAATCATGAATAAGGAACTAATTTTCGTTATTATTTCAGTGAGTAAAAAGCGATTACAATCGGAGTACATGCTTTCTAACAAGTACTATTGTTTAATATTTCTGGGACAAAAATAGAAAAATGGAAGAAACATCAATAATACTACAACATGGTGGAGAATGGGACACTAATGCTAATTTCAGGGCAAAACCCCTCTAATAAAATGGTAAAATCACTTGGGGAATCAATCGAGTACAAAAAGGGTACAACTAGAGTACATTGAACACAATCATTTAGCTTGCAAAAATCTTTTAGTACATGCACAATACATAATGAGTACACCATACATTTTTTGCAGGTAAAGCCATGAACTGGCAACGTTTACATGGTTAAGGACAACTAGGAAACGTATGTTGTGAATCTGCAAGGACTGAAATACACATGCTACAAGTTTCAGATGGATGAGTTCCCATATGCACATGCATAAGCAGTAACTAAAGATAAAAATATCGACCCTTATCAGTAATGTTCAACATACTACTCTAATAAGGCATTTCAGGCAGCATTTACTCCTATTGTGTATCCAATTCCTTCAATTCAAACAATTCCAATTCCAAATGAAGTGAAAGAGTATTATGTATTGAAACCAATTAGAAGATGCAAATCAGGAAGACGTAAAAAGAGAAGAATCAAATCTGCATCAGAATATAAGCCAAAGAAACATTGCAGTGAAAGCACAATAGAAGAACATGCATTAACATGCCAATAAAGTAATCAACAACAAAGATACTTACATTTCATTATAGAATTTAAACAAGTTACATTTTTTTTCTTTCAAAAGATACTAATATTCACATTACGATTGATAATTGTTCATCTATTTCAAAAGAAAATGCTCCTGTAAATACTACTTCATGACTCTTCATGATCACTTTCAACATTATTATCGTGCTTCGTTTTGTCATAGTAATAGAGCAGACAAGCAAGCCTCTTACGATAAACATTAACATCAAAACTCTTTAACAACTGCTTGCTCATCACAAAGTACTCTGGCAAAGGTAAAAGAACCACAATCACTGTGAGAAGCAAAAAAGTTCAGAGAAAAACACAATGTTAGACGGGTACAAATACAGTACAAACATAGTACAAAACATAACATTAGGTGAGTACACAAAACTAGAAGAGCATAAAAAGACTACAAACAAAGTACAAGAAGTACACTAAAGCAAAAAGACTTATGCTTTAGACTCCTCACGAAGTCCATCAATGATTATAGTATACATATGGTCATCAGGCCCTTTAACTACAAATTGAGATATTTTCTTGAGCCCCATTTATTGCAAAGAGTGATATACTTGTCAATAATGACACTATGAGCTTGCAAGCAGGTATAAGGACTATTGTCATGCTCATCACTCCGGATGGAACCATACACGAAGAGAACCCTTCTTGAGAATGAAAACCTTACTAGAAACCAATGGTTTGCATGGTGAACCAGAATGAGTGCAACTCGAGTACAACTCAGAAAACGACATATGATCTGTAACCACAAAACACATAGGAAAACAAAACCAACAAAAGAAATGATAGTTTTAGAGTACAAATGGAGTACAACATGAGTACACATCCCATGAAAACTATAACCTGTCGCTTCAAGAAACATGGGAAAGTACAAAACAAACCTTAGAAGACACCAATGCACTGGATTCCGACAACTTGATTTTCTTTACTGATTGAACTTTCTTGCTCCTACAAGCAGTACGTTTCATGCAAGTTCCTTTAGAAACAGATTCCACACCCTTACTTTCCATTGAAACTGAAACACAAAAACAAACCATTCAACACACCAAAAAATGAAAGTGCTAAAGAAATAAGAAGATATTACATGCATTATCAAACCCTAATTTAAGAGAAGAACAAACTTACGTTAATGAGATGATCAAAAAATAAAGACAAAGGAAAACGACCACAAACGGTCGCAATTCGTGTAGCAGAGTGACAAGATAGAAAGGAGAAATAGAGAGAAGCAAGATGAGTTGCAGAGAGAACGAAGAGTAAAGAGAAAGAAAAGCGAAGAGAACGAACAAAGAGAAGAGAGGTGAACAATAACAGTTTTCGATCGTGGGGAACTGAAAAGACAAACCACCTTAAAAAACAGTACATATATGGGTAGTGTTGTAGAAATAATTAATAACATTGTTCTAAACTAATTATTTGTTAAATGAGTGTTGTAAACTCAAAAGTGAAAGAGAAAATAGTATACCAGGTATCATTTCCCCTTTTCTTTTTGTGTTAGCTTTGTTTTTAGTTCCCCTTTTTATGAATAGCGACTTAGAAAATCACCCATTTGAGGCTCCATCACCATTCGAGACTATCGCCATTCTCTATACACTTCTTTTTTTTTTCAAAACGAGGGCACAAGAAATATAATCGACACCCATTTCCTTATTTTTCCTAATGATGGCTCGAATGAATCATTGGAATAGACATCCTCTTTGGTTTCAAACTCATGAAAATTTAATTGCCAATTACAGTATTTTTCAGTTCCACGTGTTGACAAATTTCATTATCATCTTAATTAAAAGAGAGAGACACAATTGAATTAACTTCAAGAGATCGATATTGGCCTTGAGGATTTAAAATCCTAACCTGCATTTTTTTAAAAAAAAGTTATCTTCACCAAGATAAACATAACATTATTTTTCATAAAAAAAACCCTCATAGACCCCAAATATAATTAGAGACAAAGAGATTTTACCTTTGGCAAGTGACTAGCCTTAAAGCATCTCAAACTGTGTTCTTTATTTTAAAGGCATTTTTTACATAAATAAAGAGTTTTAAATTTTAAAGAGAAAAAATAAAAATAATCTATAATGGTACTTTTTAAATTTTAATGTTTTGTTTGTAAAGTTGATTAAAATTATATATATAAATATATAATTAGTCAATAGGAAGCTTCAAATTATATTGGAACTTAAGTTACATTAATGATAAAGAAAACATAAAGTGAAACTTTGTTCTTTAAAAATAGCTAGTGATATTGACTCTCTTCTTTATATATAAAATATAAATAGTCCATTCGACTACCATTTTTTTATTAAATCTTTATTTTTAAAGAATCTGAACTTTTAGAGAACATTGGAGATGCTCTTACACCATTTACTGCAATGTTTTGTTTGCTCTGCACCTTACACTCTCTACCTGTTAATTATTCTCTCTTACACCTCTATATGTCTCCATCTCTCTTTGCATTCTCTTTCTCAGTTCCTTTGACCTTTCAAAGATCTTCTATTAATTTGTTTACATCATTGTACATAAATGTATATATATAACCCTATAAATAACTCTCTCTAACTTTTTTTTTTCTTTTCGATCAACTTAAGCCTTACTAATATAAATTTAACTAAATGTCAATCAAATGTAATTTATATACATAATTTCTTGGGAAAATTACACTTCTATATATGTCACGACCCGGCATAAGCACGCATCTGTCCTTATGAAACATCCAACAACTAATGGGCTTCTAACCACTGAGTCCAAAAGTTCAAACTTGGGTTACTTATGTAGTCAGGTTCTTATACTTATAAACATTTCCATCCATATTCACTTATGTGATGTGAGAACATATAGCTGTTGCACAGCAGGTTCCTTGACCTGCTAGCTTCAGCTGCCTACTTTGGTGGGGATGTCACCGTTCCCGCTCCCTTAGGTTAGTAATGTCCTCGTCGCCAATCCCTCGAATCATGATGCCCATAATCTCTCCTGTGTTTTATCGGTGTAAGAATCGACAATACTCAACATGTTGGTGTGGGATTGGTGCAGACTCAGGGACTCCCTATCACGCTCGAAGTTTGCTCCACCATCACCATCAGTTGGGGTTTGCCACCATTAAATTTTGCACGCGGAGTGGCTCTGATAATAAAATTGTCACGATCTGACATAAGAACACTGTAATACCCCATCCGTTCCGGTTACGAGTATTTAGCTCTCCGATTTGATCCAAATTGATCTTTTGATGTTGGAGTTTTAATGGATGAAATTTGGTGTTCAATTAGAGTAATTACAAGTGGCTTGATGTTGTTAAGTCTTAAGGCTAAGCCGCGAAGAGTTCGGAGCAAGAGAAGTCATGACAGTGCATTTTAAGGCATCTTACGTATGCAAGATAAATGTTTTATGTACGTAAGATCAACGTTTTACGTATGTTATATGGAGTTTCTTCACGTATGTGAGAAATGGAATAACGTACATGAGCTGGGCAAGGTTGAGATTATGAATGTACGTAATAATTGACGTAGCGTACGTGAGGTTGAGTCCGAGAATTCCAGATGCGAGTTTTGATCCCTATTATGTACGTAAGATGTTGCCTTTAAAGCATTCAAAAACCCAAATTTCGCCATTTATTTCACTACACTCTCACTCAAATCTCTCCCAACTAGTTTGAAATTCTTCCACATTGTTCCTCCATCACCCCAGGAAATTTCAGAGGTAAGATTACATCTCTTTCCTTGTCTTTAACTCATTTTCATGGATTGATTTCTAGAATCCGTTTTGGCTTAAATGATCTAGGGTTCGTATTTTATGATTATTTTGAGTTAATGGATGTTAGGGTTGTTATATTAGGCCTTATTGATGCTAAAGGAACATGATTTAAGCATTGAATCACTTGATTTGATGAGTTAATGGTTGTGTTAGGGTTGAGTTCGGTTTTGGACGAATTTAAGGAAATTTGGAGTTGTTTTTTAGAAACCGATTGCACATTTGAATTCTTGGGGTTAAGATCAACTAATGTGGGTGCTAAAAATCGATTTCTATTGGTTAAATTGAAAGTTTGACTAAATCGGT
>CAODLS011493461.1:0-16960 GCA_948243855.1 Flueggea neowawraea
TAGAACTTGTTATTGATTATCAGGACATAAATTTTTGGGGCAATGTGTATCCAACTTTTGTTGCTCTTCCATACCTACATCAAAGCAATGGCCGAGTCATTGTAAATGCAGCTGTTGAGGACTGGTTACCTCTCCCTAGAATGAGCTTGTATGCTGTAAGTGATTTTAAAGTCTGTCATCAGATATGTTGTTATTTTGCCAGTGTTAAGCATTTCTAGGTTGTTCTTGTATATTTTTATATATTGCGTTACGCATAAATATAATTTTTTAAATTTAAGTGTAAATAAAATGAATAATACCCACCCATTTATTGTTCTAGTTCCTATTATCAATTTTCACCAACCATAAAGCGGCAATTAAAACTGACCTTATATGTAAGCACTCTCTTACTGCATATGCCATTTTGGTGCCCTTAGTGAAGTAATGATAATAGATTCTTAATGCCTTAAAAAGATAAGGTTCACCAGATTAGAAGGTTTCTTGTCTATTTTCTCATAGCTTCCCAACATTAATTCACAATTGAAGGTAACAAAAAGGAACATGTTTTCCCAATTTTACCAACTGTTGTTTTGGATGTGAAGGTAGAGAGCTTTGTTTATTGATTCCTTTATGTTCCCCACTTTTAACATTTATTTCAATGCTCGACTGCACTTAATAAAGGTAGCTATCATTCATATATGCCAGAAAAATGTCCTCATATTTTAGAAATGTTTTGGTAGGCTGCAAAAGCAGCTTTGATAAACTTCTACGAGTCTCTGAGATTTGAGGTTGGTGATGATGTTGGCATAACAATTGCAACACATGGTTGGATTGGAAGTGAAATGAGCGGAGGAAAGTTCATGTTAGAGGCAGGTGCGGAGATGCAATGGAAAGAAGAAAGAGAGGTAAGTTTTGTACAATGAACCTTCAATTATAGGCAACATTATTCTCAAACCTTGCATATATGTTGATCCAGTGCAATTCAAGGATAAGACATTCATATGTGTACATTATATGCGTTTAGAGGTTGTTGGTTGTTTCTATTGTGAGCATTGCCTTTTTTATATTTGTTGGAATCATAATGAACAGTTGGAGAAGATGTTCTGTGATGTTCAATGTGAAAGAACATGTTAAATTCCTATGCATGCTACTTCTTTTGTTGCCTTTTAGCTCTTGAAAAAAATTAAACATTTTGCTTGATTTGAACAGCAACTATTTTCACACAACAAGGCAACCATCTCCTTTGCCAAGTATAACTTCTTATCTTGATCCTTTATATTGTATTTACAAGAAGTCAAAAATACCATCTAAGGAAGGAAAAAAAAACAATTGAATGAGAAATTATATTCGGCAATTAGCAAAATGAATACAATTGGAGATTTAGGTATGTCTCTTGCATGTAGTTTTTATTCTAATTGGACCAATTTACAGCAATCATGTACATTCTCTTTTTGGACTCTTGTATTTAGAGACCACAAACCATAATTTAGGTCAACACCATCAATTTGGCATTTGATTTCTCAATATATGAGATTGTTGTTCGTGTCATCTACTATATTTTGAGATGGTTAGATTTTGATGTTTCTAAAATAATCAAGATCTAGAAATATTTTTACTGTTTTTTCAAATTTCAGATGAAACCATGCTAGGTGGCATTGTCTACTTTCTCTTAATAATTTCTTGTTTTCAGCTTGCTCTTTCTATTGCTAACCCTTGTTGAATGCTGACGTTGAAGTGTGTCGTATGTGCTTGTTGGAAATCAGTGAACTGGAAGAATAGACGTAGTTTAAAGTGGTTTCGCATTTTAGTTATTTGCATTTAGTTTTTTTGTTCATATGTTGTACTTATATTTAGTGCTCTCGAACTAACTTCAATATCTTCTTATGAAAAAAGAAGATGATTACTTGCATGTAGAAGGCTAATTTGTTTTTAATGTGCTAGGTTAACGTTACTGGTGGTCCCGTTGAGGATTATGCAAGGTTCATTGTGTCAAGTGCTTGCAGGGGAGAGAATTACGTGAAATTCCCAAGCTGGTATGACATTTTCCTGTTGTATAGGGTTTTTGCTCCCGATGTCATCAACTGGACATTCCGCATGTTGCTAGCAACACACGGTGCAAGGAGAACATCGCTAATTGGCACAGGGAAGCCTCGGTTGGAAGGATCGTCTCCCAGGAGACTGCT
This sequence comes from Flueggea neowawraea, assembly GCA_948243855.1. Taxonomy (NCBI): domain Eukaryota; kingdom Viridiplantae; phylum Streptophyta; class Magnoliopsida; order Malpighiales; family Phyllanthaceae; genus Flueggea; species Flueggea neowawraea. The sequence goes on from CAODLS011493461.1 coordinate 2,163, forward strand.
CACTGCTCCTAATGTAACCTTCTCTGAGACAAGTCCCCTACAAATGCAGAAACTGGAATGAGCGAGTTTTTGTTCAAGTAGAGATCAGGCAGTTGACATGTTACATGCTCTTAATTAGCGTTGAACACATCTTTTTGGATTTGACATTTTAGTGCTGAGAATAAATATACCGACATTCTGTAATTTATTATTCATGGTTTGGAGAAGAAATGGACGTATACTGTAATAAAGAAGGGAAAAAAATGTTTGAATTGGTGACGTGATTTAAGAAAACCACGACAAAAAAATTGTTCCTCGGTTGTACTCGAGATGACGAGCTATCAAATACTAATTAGTAAAGGTTAAGGGATTGTTTAGTTGAGAAAAAATTTCACTTGTTTTTTGAAAAATAGAAATAAAAAAAATAAAAAATTTGATCAAAAATATTTTGTCATTAATAAATATATTTTTCAAATGTTTTTAATTTTTAGAAAATAGAAAATAATAAATAATAAACAAAAAATTGTTTATTTGCAAGAATGTGATGAAACACCTGCAATGTGTGACGCATTTTCCCGGTAAAGTTATTAGTTTCATGTCCAACATTACCTAAATAAAACAACCAACTACTTAGAGGTGGTCATGGTTCATGAGATGACGATTTTGGTTCAATGGGGGCTTGGATCTGAACCGGATCATGGCTCCTTAGTTTGACACGGTTTTGAGTTTGATTGGTTAAACCGTCGGTTTCTGTTTCGGTTTGGTCTGCTATTTTTTTATTTTATAATTAATTTTTATCTCGTTTCCGCATTCTGTTATTTGCTTTGGTAAACATATTATCTTCTAAATATTAACTACATTTCTTTTTAACATAAAAGTGTTTTTACAAATTAAAAAATAAAGATATAAATCATATTCATTCAAATTGGAAGATGCTATTATACTATTATTACTACTCATTTGGTGTACAATGGTGTATAATTTTTTTAGAATTACAACAATAATTACAAGTGAATTAATACAAGTGCAAATGAATTAATACAATTATGATTGAATTAATACAAGTGCAAGCGAATTAATACAAGTACGATTTGATTAATACAAGTGCAAATGAATTAATACAAGTACAATTAAATTAAATACAAGTATAAATGAATTAATACAAGTTAGTTTATACAATTGAAAAAAAGGGCTTGAACTTAATATACAAAATAATTGAGAGAAATATGAAATTAACAATAAATAAGAGCAATTTGAAAGTGGTAAGAATGTTGAGAGAGAGTAGAAGAGATTGAGAGAGAATTGATGTGGAGAGAGTGGTAAGAATGTTGAGGTATTTATAGAAAAAAAAACGAAAGAAAAAAAAACAGAAATAGCTTTTGTAATCACCGGCTCTAACGGTTAAATCTTAGTTGAATCGCGGGTTCGAAACCAGCGGTTCAATGAGTTTGAGAATCCATGAACCATAATCAACTCGTGAACCGTTGATTTTTACTGTGTGGTTCACGATTCCGTTCCGGTTATAGGTTTGACCGATCCGGTTATAGGTTTCACCGATCCGGTTCGGTGGTTTTGGTTTAAAATGACCATGTCTACAACTAGTGCCAATACAATGCCCAACCAAAATGGATCTTAAGAAGCGCACAGCAGTCGCATTCTCTAGACCTGTCAAGATTTTTTTTTTGAAGAGACCTGTCAAGATTTTAGAATTTAAGAACATTTATTTGGGAATGAGCAGATGATAAAAAAAACAAGGAATTGAATTTAAGTGGTACTAGAAGCACGTACTAGTGTAGTACACTAGAGAGTGAATCTTCTCGTCACTAAAAGACAACAATAGTAGCAAGGAAGTAAAAGCTTCATCCCTATATTGCGACGAAAGTCGGGGCTAACCTGATTTGACTATTTTAAATTTATTTTTGGATTTGACTTTTGTCGCAAATTTTGTGATGAAATTCCTCGCAAACGTTTATTTCTTAGAGAATTTTTTATTTATTTTTGGTGTATAATTTTTGTCATATATTAAGACAATAAAAAAAAATTTATTAAATTTTTTTTTATTAACTTGGTGTATGACAAAAATCATATATCAAGTGTAGTCAAGAATTTTTCTATTAATTTAGACTAAGTGTGTGATATAGGGGGTAAATAGAGCACCAAATGGACTTTCAAATTTTCTTACATTTGCTTTGAGTTGTTTGGATTTTGGGAGCTTTATAAGATAATGAAAATAAAGAAGAGAAAAAACAACCAGTAGCAGAACTAGAAAATATCAAATGGGGTGGTCAAAATAAAAAAAAAAAACAATAATACTTCATCATGATCTATGATATATGTTTGATCAATTGTATCTCAAACAAAAATCAAAACCTAATTGATAATCAAGAACGTATTTTCAAATATATAACATAGACTAAACTAAGAGAAAAAAATAAAAATAAATTATGCTTGACGATATTTTGTAACATAAAATTCATTAATAATAGCATCCATAGAGAAATTCTTAGCAATGTCCTTTCACATATAAACGACCAAATATCAGTGAAAATTCCATCTTTCATCCTATTGTAGTGGCCAACTTGATAGAAGCATCAATTTATCAATAATTTAAATTGTAATTTTTTTGGGTAGGGGTTGCGATAACCCCCTCAAACCATAATGCAGAAAATTAAGAAGAAAAATTGTGGCAATGAATTTGTTGGGATAACTCCCCAAATCTCATATTTAGTAGGAGAGGAATTATTAAATAAGTGAATCCCACATTGGCTAGGAATAGATTTGGAGAAAGTTTTTTTCCCACATTATTTAAGAGTAGGATGAACAAGGGGTATCTTCCTTATAAATAGACATTGAGTCTTAGTTGTTTTGTATCACAAATTATAAAGTAATTAACTAGAGATGATGTAACTTGGGTTTGAGTTTATGAGAGTGAGATGGTTTTAATAATTTTGTCTATTAAAAAATTGTAATATTTATTTTAGTGGAGATCGTGGACGTAGGTTTATTGATGGACCAAACCACGCTAAAAATTTATTGTGTTCTCTTATCTTTTTCTTTATTATTTATATTTATTTTCTTGTGCAGGTGTATTTTGTTGTTTGGGCCAACAAGTGGTACCACATCGGAAGGCTCGCGTTAGGGAGGAGAATGAAGAAAAAGTAGAAGAAAAGTTGCAGAGAAGATGTCCACTACGACATCGAAGTATGAGATTCCATTGTTTGATGGAAAGAGCAATTTCATGCTATGACAGAGCACGATTCAAGACTATTTGGTGCAGCAAGGTCTTGACATCTCATTGGAGGATGAAAAGCCTAGCGGTATGAAAGATGGAGACTAGAGTATCATCAAGAGAAAAGCTATCAGCACTATTAGTTTAGCACTTGCTCCTCAGACTAAAATTATTGTGTTGAAAGAGACATCTCCTAAAGTTTTGTTGAAGAAGTTGGAGAACACCTATATATCGACGTCGTTGACTAACCAATTGTGTCTAAAGATGGATCTGTATACCCTGAGAATGGAGGAATGAGGTAATATACATGACAACATTAATGATTTTAATCAGTTAGTTTGCCAGCTATTAAATTTGGAGAGAACATTGAGGAATAGCAGTCATTGCTTATGTTGGCATCATTCCTAAATCTTTCAAACCATTGGTGCAAACGATGCTAGTAGGAAAAATACTTTGCAATTGAATGATGTGATGATGGTCATGAAGGAGAATGAAAAGATTATGAGAGAAGATGGTGGGCCTTAAATACTTATAGCTGCAGAGAATGCGAAAGATAGAGGAATCGCAGGAAGGGTGACCATGGTGGAAGATCGAGATCTCGACCGAGAGATATGAGTACTGTTAAGTGCTTTTATTGTGGAGAAACCGGTCACATGAAATTTCGCTGCCTACGGTTTAAGCAAGACTTAAAGAGTCTACAAGGGATGATGAAGGGTAAACAGAAAGTTGGTGTTTCCTCAATTAATGTGGTTGAAGATTATAGTGATGTATTGTTGACTGCTGCTAATGATCCTGTTGAAAATTATTCTAATTGGGTGTTAAACTCTGCTGATGACTTTCATATTTGTAGAGATCGAGCTTCTTTTGTCATTCTGTAGAAAGATGGAAAAATCTGGCTACATCCATGATGGGAGCAATTCAAAGTTGAGGATTGAAGGCATTAGAAGAGTTTTCCTAAAACTCCATAATGGTGTTGTCAGAACATTTACTGATGTGAAATTTGTGCCTAGTGTTAGAGACAATATAATTTCTTTGGGTGAACTGGCATCTCGTGGGTACAACTATGTTGGTGATGAAACATTTTGCATAGTGTTCATATTTGACAACTTGATATTGCAAGGAAAGAAGAAAAGGAATAATATATATTATTTGTATGGATGTTCCCTAAATAATGGAAGTAAACGGATAAAGAAGACGAAAACTGCAGAAAGAGTTCAGTTTTCTGAAACTGTTGAGATATATGGGGATTTGGGTTGAGTGGGAATTTGTTGGGATAACTCCCCAAATTCCACATCAAGTAAAAGAGGAATTATTAAAAAAGTGAACCCCACATTGGTTAGGAATAGGTTTGGAGAAAGTTTTTCTCCCACATCGCTAAAGAGTAGGATGCACCAGGGGTATCTCCCCTATAAATAGGCTTTAAGCTTTAGTTTTTTTGTATCACAAATCCTAAACTAGTTAACTAGAGAGGATGTAACTTAGGCTTGAGTTTGTGAGAGTGAGAGGGTTTTAATAATTTTGTCCGTTAAAAAATTGTAATATTTATTTTAGTAGAGATCGTGGATATAGGTCTATTAAGGAACCAAATCACGTTAAAAAATTCTAGTGTTCCATTCTCTTTTTCTTTATTATTTAGTTTTTTGTGTGGGTGTGTTTAGGCCCCAACACACTGAATAGATTGCGTCTAAGGAGAAGAGGTTGATCTTGGCTAGTAGCGCCAATGTAATATCCCGTCCTTTCTGGTTAGGTTTCCTATAAATTTTTGATCTAGTTTGATTTGGATATTTGAATAATTGAGATGATGTTTAGTCATTAGAGATGAGGATTAGATGGTTGATGATTTGGAATGGTCATACGCGTATCTGGAAGAGAAGCAAATCGGGTTGAGTGCAAAACAGGCCTTAACGTACGTTACCCTATTGGATAACGTATGTAAAGGGGTCTTAACGTAAGATTATGTCTTACGTAAGTAAGACAATGTTTTTTCATACGTACATTTTTTCGACGTCTGACGTACGTGAGCTGAGTTTCTGGATGATTCACGTACATAAGACTTTAAGTGACGTAAATGAGGTCGGTTATGATGCCTCTGGACTCGATTTTCACCTGAAAATGTACGTGAGATGCTTGGTAACGTACGTGAAGGTACCCTAAAGTACGTGAGATGCATATTAACGTACGTGATGTGTGTTCAAACATCCTTTAAAGCATCCAACAACCCGACTCTTCATCATTATTTCACTTCTCTCCCACTCAAATCTCTCCCAACTCATCCGATACTTCTCCTCATTGTTCTTCCATCATCTCCAACCATTTTGTGAGGTAATATTACATCTCTTTCTTGGTTTTAACTCCTCTTTCATGCTTTGATTCATAGAATCCGTTTTGGGCCGAATTGATCAAGGGTTTGATTTTTCTGATGTTTCTTGATGACAGAACACTTGGGGTTCCTAGAATATGTTAGATAGGACTTATATTAATAAGAAGAAAGCTTTGAATCGAAGGATTTGATGAGTTTTTGAATGGCCTATGGTTCAATTCGGGTTTTATCAATTTTCTGTTGATTTGTAGCTATTTTGATGAAATCTTTTATGGATTTATGTTCCTAGGGATGATTAGAGACAATGTGGATGGATTAGAACATTGGGTATTGATCGATTCGAGTTTTGGGTTGATTTTGGTGATTTTCTGCCGCAGGGACCAAATCTGTAATATGTCATAATTCTGAATAATTGGAGGGCTAGACTTGATATTTGGATAGTTAGGGATCTATTTGCAATTTCTAAGAGGTAGAGGACTAATTTGGAAATTTTGACTACTTGGAGGACTAGTAGAATACCTTGAGGACTGATTGGTAAATTTTGAAAAGTTAGGGGACTAGAACATAATTTTACGTAGATTTCAGATTTTGGATCTAAAGTGAATGATTCTTATTCGCTATAGGTTTTTCAGTGTTTTCGAGCGTCAGCATCTGCATTTGCATAATATGCATCTAGTATTGTCACAGTACCATATATTTGGCATTTGTATGCTTATATCTATATCTGTTTCAGCTTCATGTTCCTGTCAGCGCGATCAACCACCTTCTTTCTAGTGGCGCTTGGTTGGATCCTTAGCTTCGGATACCAGATGAGTGAAATGACAGTTCAGACACATAGGCAGTTGAGAGTACACGACCAGTTGCCGCTAATTCATTGGCGAGAGATTTTGCACTTTACAGGTGCTCACTGACTAAAAGATCATTCTTCTTCAGTTTTTCTAATTCAATGTTGAGCTGAAGTTGCTGATTATCCGACAAAGACCCAAAAGCATTTGCCAAAATGGTCCACACATCATATGAGGAGGATAGGCCATGAGTGGAGCATCTAGTCACGGTGAAACTAGCATTGATATTTAATAGGAATGGTTTTGGGAGGTACGGGTAATGTGCCATCAATAAAACCACTTAGGTTTTGACAGTTGAAGAGAGGTTTGAATTGTGCCTTCCAAGCTAAATAATTCTTGGAAGGGAGTTTCACAGAGAAGGTGTTTTAAGTAATGTAAGAAGTGATGGAGGGACAAGAAGAGGAAATTAGGACGATTTGGGAAGAGGTACTAGATGATGAAGCAACCATATGGTCGAAGAAACAAAAAAAAAACATATGTCCAATAGGCTCTAATTACCATATAAGAACAAGTATTAGGGTTGTAAAGTTTGATTGACTTGTATTGATATGTGAGTATTTATACAATATAGTGTTGGTGTGAGTGCACAACTCTACAATATCTAAAAAATACAAGAAAATTATCTTTATCTTTTGAATCCAAACAGAAGTGAAAAGAATAACCTTTAAAGGACATCTATTGAAACTTTTAAGTGTAACTGATTGTTCTGAACTTGTTATGAGGTTTGCTTTTGGATCACCTTCATATTGTGGCATGATTGATTCCTTAAATCCTCATAACATCTGACAATCATATTATGTGATGAATTAGGAATTTTTACCCACATGAGCAAAAAATGCACAATCTTCTCCACTATTAACTTATTTTTGCAATTTCTGAATTTTGTAGCAACAAATGTATAAGATCCAAGATTTCCACTAGGTTGCTTGCTAACCATATAATATGAAATATAATAGGCAACTTTTTCCCTGGGTGAATACATTAGCCATGGAAAATTTTTCGTCACTGAGATTGAGACTTGCGAGGATCATTTTCTGGACCAGAAAATGGATATGAAAATTATTATCGAAGAGATCGATATGGTCCAAATTTTACATATGCGCTTCGAATTTCATCTCGTTGGTTGATCGGATATTCCAAAATGTGAGGGTACTGACTGAGATCAATCTATGCATTATCAATTTTTGGAGCTCTGGATGGTGGTTGATTTAAATCAATATCATCGCTACCAGGTATAGAAACTGACTCATCAGGTAATGGTTGTACTATGAATTGGAGTTTGGATTTTGTTCTTCTCTCTTGAAAAAGAGAATTTGTAGATGTTGATTTCAACATATGGTGATCTGATTAAGAAAAGGGAAAAGCTCAAAAATATTCTAAAAAATTTAAATTTTAAAAATGTAACGGCATTCAAAATATATACAAACATGCCAACTCATTTAATATAATTACAGAAATGCCAAATTTTGATTTTTTGACCACCTTTTGTCTGCGTGTTAGAAGTTTGACGACTCGTGAGAAAGTTAACCATGCACCATAAAATTTTGACCACACGATAGAAAATGAGTACAAAACAATAACAAAATGTACTCATACTCCGGGTGCAAAATGAGAACAAAATTTTCTCAGTTTTGCATATACCAAAATGAGTGCAAAATGTTATCAGTATTTCAGATATGAAAATAAGTACAAAATATACTCAATTTTCCACATATGAAACTAAGTACAAAAATGCAAAAGAAAGTCTTCTTCTTCATGGGCGGCAAAGCTAAGGTTTTGAAAATAAGTACAGAACGAGAACAAAATATACTCATATTCTAGATAAAAAATGAGTATAAAACGAGAACAAATTGTTCTCAGTTCTACACATACGAAAATGAGCACAACAAGAATAAAATATATTCATATTCCATATATAAAATGAATACAAAACGAGAACAAATTGTTCTCAGTTTTGTACATATGAAAATGAGTACAAACGATAACAAACTGAATACAAACAAGTCCAAAATGAGAACAAATTGAGTACAAATGAGAACAAATTCACTATAAATGAGTCCAAAATGAGAATAAATCGAGTACAAAATGAGAACAAACTAAGTATAACGATTGAATAATACAGAAATGAGTATTGATCGATCACTTTGACCACTTAAAAATGAGTACATAACTACCACATGCTTACAAAAAAACAAAGTACAAAATGGCTACATCTCACAATTATTTTTAAATTTATTTGGTCAATTGTATAAAATGAGAACAAGACAAAAAGTTTACAAAATCAATTTAATATCTTCTTATTATTCGGTAAGATTAGTAATTTCATTTAATTTGGTTCATTCAAATTCAAAGTTTAAAATTTTTTTAGATAATTAATAAGTTGAAACTCATGATCACCATTTGTTTAAAGGTTGATTTAGTAATTATCAAATGTTTAAGAGACTAAAAAATAATTTCAAAAAATTAATATGGACTAAATTGCAATTTTTAGATAGGCAACATCTAAGGTTTTGAAACCCTAGCCGTTGCCCTTTACTGTGGTGGCTCTCTATCCTTCGTGCCTTTCCATCTGACAATGTCAACAACATAGACACCATCGGAGACATAGACATTGGACGACGAGAAGGCAGAGTCGACAGAGCAACGAAGGACCTTGCCAACACGAATCACGAGGATGACAGGAAAGGAGAGGGATAAGCAAATAGGGAGGCAAAAAAAGAAGAGAGAAGGAGGTTGGGTGACGTGAAGAAGGTTGGGTGACGAGAAGGCCGATGTGGATTGAAGTGGTAGAGGATGGCAGAGAGAGAAGGAAGAAAGGGATCCGAAGCTGGAGAACAAATGAGGGCGAAGAAAGAGAGGGAGAGAGGGAGCATGACAAAGAGACTAGGTGAGAACAGGAGAGAGAGACAGATAGGGAGGCAGAGAGAGAAAGAAGGTATAGGTGATGAGGTGAGAAAGACGAGAAAGAGTGGGAGAGGATAGAGAAAATTAAAAAAAAAAGGATATAAATATTTAGGTATAATTGAAATTATAATTTGAGATGTTTTATTTCTGAATTTATAATTACCTATCTTATGATATTGAAATTATAATATAAAAAGTAGACAGGGAGGATAATTTCCTCTTAAGAAAATGACTATTCATCATCAATTACCTTAGCATCAATAAGTGGCTCATCTAAAATATGTACACCCAAATCTGTTAAAATCCCTAGTTAGCCAACTTGTTTGCCACCATATTTCCCTCTTTAAAGGTGTGCTGAAACTTCACAAACCAATCCCTGGACAACATGTCTTAATAGCTTGCAACAAGGGGAGGTAAAGGATGTTTACTATTAAGATGAGTCTCCATGTAATTAACAGCCAACAAAGATACATTTCCACAATAATTTTATGCACACAACAACTTGAAACCAAGTGTAATCCATGATAGAGACCCCATAATTAAGCTTCAATAACAAAAATCTTCCCAACATTATCATTAAAGCTAGCAACCCAAGACCCTTTACCATCCCTTAAGACCCATCCATAAGCAGCAAAACCTAATTGTTGCACTTAGTTGTAAAATTGTAATGATTTATATTTTAGAATTGGAAGAGAGAACCTATAGGCTATTATCTACTTCAAGTCCACGTGTTTAATATGTGGACCATGAATTTCTTTTTTTTATTATATATATATATATATATATATATATAATATTTTTTTGTAGTTCCCTATACATGTGAATTATTTATAAGTTTAACTTCTCTACGAAGCCTATACTATATTTATTTTTCAAATATATACTCCTAGCTATCTTACAAGAACATTGGTCCCCTCTCCCTCCACCATTGGCTTGCAAAATAGGGTATGGAATTGTTGTTACCTCGAAAAATAAATAATAATGATGAATACTGGAATATTCAGGAATCGTGAACGTCGCATCGAGACCTAAAAACACATGAAATTGTGAGGTCAGGATGCTCTCTCGGAACCTCTAAAGCTCAAGTCAGTATCGATTTTAGCAGAGTATTGGTATGTGTGGAAAGTAGAGCATATATTCACTATTTGTTCTAGTGACTATTTATAGAATGAAGAGTTAATGAACTGATATTTCGTAACATTCGTCGTTAATGATTATTGTAACGTTTCTATTACAATTTCATCATTAAGTACATTTAATAGACATTTTTACTCATGACATATCAATTGTTCTCCACTCTTATTTTTGGGTCTCCAAATATAAGAGTAAAGTATGCCAAATATACTCATCCCCTTTTTCTAATTGTGAGTCAAGTATATTACGTACTTTCAAGTTGTAACAAAGCCAAGGTGCTAGTTGGGACAACTTTAATAGTTGAGGGAGTGAACAAATAATTCACCAATAACATAAGGACTGAAATGGAAATTTTGCAATTAGCACTGAACTCAACTCAGTGAACGTTGATGCCGCTGTTCCTTCCTATTTTGAAACAAAATATGTAATGATTGGCTCTTGATTTTCTTTCCAATTTAGTCATTCTGGACATAGTTATTTAGTCTTCACCACTTCACCAAACATCTTCTTCTCCTTGTCTCTGCAACGTACGGCGGGTTAGGTTTGGCCTTTGTTTTTTTCCTTTTCTGTTTGGTTTCTCTATTTTGAAAACCACTCCTTTTTCCTTTTCTTCGTTGCAGCCACTGGAACTTAAGTCTCTTTTTATGCTGCATTTGTTTCTCCTCTCTCTCTCTGTCTTTTTTTTTTAATTCTTTCTTCTCTTTGCTTGCCCTTTCTTTTTTTCTCTTTTGTTTTCTTTTGCCTTCTTTTGCTTTTCTTTTCCGTTTTTGTTTTTGCCTCTCTTTTTTTTTACAGGTTGCTTCTCCTTGACTTGTTTGACGCTTTTACCAATATGTCGTCTTCGTCAAGGAAGTTATTTTTTTAAGGTCAATCCTCTTTGAGATATTCGATAGACGACGTGTTGTTCGAGATGTTCGAAAGTCGACACGCCATTCAAGATGTTTGAGAGCTAACACGTTGTTCGAGGTGTTCCAGAGTTGTCACGTTGTTCAAAAAGTTCGAGAGATGTGTTGTTTGAGAAATCAAACCACTTTCTATGACTGTTATCGACCGGATCACTTGTCGTTGCTGTTATGGACCATACCACTTGTCGTTGTTGTTATGGACACCACTATGTGGGCGTTTAAATGCCGCATTTGGAGAACTTCACGCCCACTACCACATGGACATTTAAGAGCCGCTTTGTGGAGGACTTCACCCCTATACCTACGCGGGCGTTCAGGAGCTGCCTCTTGGAGGACTTCACCACCCCCACCACCGTGTGGGTGTTCAGGAGCTACACCTTGGTGGTTCGTGATACCTTCGCGGTTCGTGGCCTCGTCGAGCTCACCAACTCGCAGAGTCCATCAGCACGAACTCGCCTTGCGGAGTTTACCGTCTCGACTTCACATCATACAGTTCGTGATCTCCACTCCACCTCATGAAGTTCGTCATCCACTCTACCTCGTGAAGTTCACCATCTCCTTGTGCAATTCAGCATCTCAACCCACTTCGCGGAGTTTACCATCTCTTCGTGGAGTTCATCCCATCGTGAGGTTCAGCATCTCGACCCCACCTCTTGGAGTTTACCATCTCTTCATGGGGTTCAACATCTTCACCTTACCTTGCGGAGTTTACCGTCTCCTCGTGGAGTTCATCTTTCCGGGAGGTTCAGCATCTCGACCTCATCTCACGGATGTCGCCATCTCTATGAGGGTGTTTATCTCCTCGTGAAGTTTATCATTTCCACCCCACCTTACCGAGTTCGTCACCCTACCTTGCTGGTATTCAGGGACTTTCTACTAGGTGATCGTGATGAGGACCGAGCTTTTGCTAGGATCAATTTTTTTATTGCTGCTTTTGTTCTTGTGCTTTTCTTTCCTACACAATTTGTATGCATCGTCTCTCCCCAATCACATGGCCAAATGACTCTTTGGACAAGTGATTTCAGTGGAGTCTTAGTAGCAGTAGTGGTTGATTCACTGTTTGAGGACAAAGTAGACAAATGGTTACGTGCACCGCTTGGGATTTCATTTGTGACATGCCTTAGTGAATAACCTATTGTGTGCGTTCATGGTAATACCACTTGGGGTTTCACTTGCCACACGTCTTAGCGAATAAGTTGTCTCGTGCGTTCATGACAATACCACTTGGGGCTTAACTTGCCATACGTTTTAGCGTTTTATCATTAGTCAATGTCTGGTTTCCCGCAAGCTTGATGACCATATGCGATGTTCAATTTTCCACTACATGTGTTCTACATTGAGTGCCCAATTTCCCGCAAGCTTCATGCTCTATTTCCACATTGCAGTCTATCCTTTCATTGTGTGTTTTCATAGTGAGAGCTCAGTTTTCGACAAGCGTTTCTACTCACTTTGCATATTTGTCATGTAATAGCCTGATTTCTCGCAAGCTTTTCTACTCACGGTTTAGTTTTTTACTGCATGCTCTTGGTGAGGGCTTGAGTTTTAACAAGCTTTTTTACCCATACAGCTTTAGCAGCATCTTATTCTTTATCGCACGCATAAATGGTAAGAGTCCGATATCTCACAAGCTTTTCTATTCACACTGCGTTTTAGCGGTTTCAAGTCGGTTCGTTATGCGTTGACGGTGAAGAGCTAATGCTCGAACTCACCCTATGTTCTTAGCACTTTTGATTAAATGAGCCTAGTTTCATGCAAGTTCTTTTAGTTGTGCGCGGCTAAGCACTCGACTTGCCTCAACCTATTCGTCACTCACGAAAGAAGTTATGTATGCAGATAATAAGGCATGTTATTTATTAAAGATAACAAGCTACACAAGAGAAAGATAAAAAAAAAACTTAAAGGAATCAACTTCCTATCACCATCAAAAGTATGATCAACAATTGGGACCCAATATTTCAAGTCGCAGTGTGTTTAGTTGGTCCCTGTTTGATCATCATTGCTCCTTCGATGCCTTGTCTCATTGCTCGGCTTCCCCTCTCAATGCTTCATCATCAACAAATTGGTCGAAGTGCCCACCCAGAGCCAAGTTCTCAATTTCATTCTTCAGTTCTCGACACTTGTTCGTGAAGTGTCCACTCACATCGTGGTACCAGCAGTAGGTGTCCAAATTCTTCCCTAGAGGCTTGTCAATTCTTGGGGGAAATGAGATAAGTCCAGATCCCTCTATTGCCACTAAGATCGGTAACCTCAATTCGTTCAGCGGTATGTACTTCTTGAAACGGGTAAGGAGTGCTCTAGAGTTTCCTGAATTCTCCTTCTTCCTACTCAACTCCTCTTGAGCCTCTCTCTCCTTCCATTTCTTCTCTTTGTCCTCCTTGGTTCCTACGATCCTCATGACCTCAGCCTGCAAGATGTATTTGTTGGCTCAAACAAAAAGATCGGACAAGGTCCTCGGCTGGTCTAGGGACAATGACTCTTAGAGTTGGACCGATTACGTCCCTTGTAGCATTGCGGCCACTGCCACTCCGAGTCATAGACCGTGGACTTCAAGAGTGGCATTCTTGAACCTATCCATATAATGCCGTAGAGGCTCCTTCTCACTCTGGCTTATGCTCAGCAGGTACGTGGCATCCTTCTTTTGTTTGTTGTTTATGATGAAGGAGTTGATGAGCTCATTCCTAAGCTGCTCAAAGCAAAAAAGTGATGCCTCCTTCAACCTATTGAACCAAGAACATGCATTGTCCTTCAACATTTTTTGGAAAATGTAGCACATGATGACATCCTCCCATCCATCAAGCAACATAATGGCTTCGTACTTCTTTTGCTCAAGGACTTCCTCGATCATCCTTTTATATCTGCTGCTTCTCGAACATTCATCAAAAATTGGGGCTCAGCTTAAGCCTTTCTTGGAGGAATTTTAGGCTCCCCTTTGCATGTACTGTTCACCACCTCCAGGTAGTTCTCCTTTCTAATATCTAGCCGAGCCTCAGGAATATGAACATCAAAGTGCTCTTGGCGAGGTGGAGGATTTAGCTGCTTAGAAACTTGTGTAGGTTGGCGATGATTTTGTTGCAGAGCATCATGACTCTCTGGAACTCTTCCACTCTAAGCACTTTGGGCATAAGCATGTAATGTGGATGAAAGCTACGCCTGAGGAAGGAACTGTTGGAGCAAAGTCATCATCTTGCCTAAAGCTTTATAGTTCTCTTCATTCTGCTTCCTCGACACCTTGTAATCAGCTAGTGCAATGGTCTGGACTGAAGTTCTCGAGGCTTTAGCTCCAAGTCTCCTTACATACGTCATAAATGTGTCACGTACGTGAGAGATGGTCTGAACACAAGAGCAGAAGCCACTAGAACCCTCTGAAGCACATTTCACGTACGTAAGTAAATGTTAACATACATGTATTGTAATTGACGTGCGTCAGATATAAGTTAACGTACACAAAGCTTGCTCAAAGATGATCAATGTACGTGAGATTA
>CAODLS011493697.1:0-11480 GCA_948243855.1 Flueggea neowawraea
TCCTCACCTTTTCTTTTATTTATCAACAACAGTCCAATAAACGACTAGACTCTGTTTGTTTCTTAATTAATGTTCCTTAAACTAATTAACTAAATAAACCTCCACCAATCACCATCATCACTAGATAAACTCAAAATTTAAATAATATTAACCAAACAAGGCTTTACGTTCCTCCTCGGCGCACCACCGTAGACCCTCTTGCGTTATTGTGAAATCGGAGTCGGCCCCTACAAAACTCCGCCACCAACAATCTAATTATAAAGGTTTGATCCTACGTGGATTTAATAATTTTTTTTGGACTGGCAATTGGGTTACTGCCGTGTGTCTATGACAAACGACGTGTCATTTGTGGTCGGGTGGAGCCGGGAAAGGATCAGAACGAGGTGACACGTCGGATTGAGGTAGGACTCTTGCGAGCTTCAAGAGCCGTTTATTTGAAGTCCGGCCTTTGATTCTGTCACCTCGTTTAAAAATCCTCGGGCCTTGATGTGGCGTTATCCAATCCACGTCAAATTTAGAGATATTTTAGGTGTACTTTTACAACTTTGGCAGAAAAGAGCCTAGAAACAAATACTTCATCTTTTCTATAAATACAAATTTGTTTACTTTTTTATATAGGTTAAAAAAATTAATTAAAATAATTAAATTTTTTAAAAAAATTTCGTATAAATTTCGTATTAAATACTTATTCCGTCTTATAAATATAAATTTATTAATTTTTTATATAAATTAAAAAAATTAGTTAGAATAATTAAATTTTAAAAAAATTTAATACTATTCTTAAAAATATAGTTTAATAATTAATAAAATAATTTTTAATGTATTAAAAGAGGGACAATATAATAAAATAGCAGACAATCACTAATCTATCAAAATACAAATTTATTTTTAATGTTATGACACGTATGTATCATTTTACTTAATTAACCTTAAATATAAGTTTGCGGTACGAATCACGAGTGATACTAATGAATGGGAAGATAAAAATAAAAACAACAAATTGTCATGTGATTCTAAAAAAACCATAGACCTTAGACCAAATTTCTTTATATTCTCCATTGGCCAACAAGATTTAAACAAATCTGTAGCATCTGCTACTTGTGGCGTAAGTGCAGACGTGGAAGGTTTAGGCCAACGCAACCAAAGAGCGGGTGGCACCGCCTTGTCATTCGTGTCATTTTGTTTTTTTTTTTTCTTTTTTTAAAGTTTCGCTGGCTCTCTGTTTCTCTGTTCATTTTGACTGTCTATAAAATCTGGGACACCCATACGCCCAATCAACCACATTGCCTTTCTCTGTTAACAACAAATCAACATTTAACTCATTTTTTCTGTGCCTCATCAATTCCACATCACATGGAAGAACCTCCTTCCACCTCACCACCTTCTCCGCCCCAAACAACCACCACCGTCACTGCCCATCCTCATGAACTGCCCCAACCTGACGTCCACATCCTAACCTCTGGCGGCCTTCGCATCCCCGCCCACAGCAGCGTCCTGGTAGTTTCTTCTCACAACTCCTCATTGTAAAAGTTAATTCGGCTCTGTTTTGATTTCTAAATTTTCGTTGGTTCGAAATTGTGTTAGGCCTCGGCGTCGCCTATACTGGAGAACATAATCGACCGACCACGTAAGCACCGAAGCTCGGAGAGAATCATTCCAATCCTCGGCGTTCCGTGCTACGCCGTTTCCGTGTTTGTTCGATTCCTCTACTCCTCAAGGTTAGTTATGCATTAGTTAGTGAGCTGATTTTGATTTCCCTCCGTGCATTCCGTTTTGCTACCGACGCTGATCTGATAATCTCAGCCGTCAATTATATCGTCCCGTAATATATCCGACGGCCGTTGAATTCCCAATTCTGAGTTGGCGGCTGATTTTTTGACTTTTTTTTATTATTACTTGTTCGGTTCGGTTACGTAAAACGAACCAAAACTTCGGAGTTTAGGAAGTTTAAGAACCCAATTCTAATTGGTAGATTTTTTTTCAAAATTTTTTACATTGTGAAATGACGTGTTTGCCCCTGCTTGCAGGTGCTCGGACGGGGAATTGGCGAAGTATGGAATCCATCTACTTGCATTATCCCACGTGTACTTGGTTCCACACCTCAAGCAGAAGTGCACCAAGGCGGTTGGTCAACGGTTGACCACCGACAAAGTGGTGGATGTTCTTCAACTGGCAAGGCTCTGTGACACGCCGGATCTTCACCTCCGGTGCATGAAACTGGTCTCCGGCCATTTTAAGGCTGTTGAGAAAACCGAAGGATGGAAGTTTATGCAAGATCACGATCCCTGGCTTGAACTCGAGATCCTCCAATTCATGGATGAAGCCGAATCGGCAAGTTTTAAAAAATTGTTATTGGGTCAGATTTACAGGATTGAATACTAACTGATTGTAAAATTTTGTTATTGCTTGATGAAAAACTGCTATTTTGTTACTGATTGTGATCATGAAATTGCCGTGCAGAGGAAAAAGAGGACGAGAAGGCACAGGGAGGAGCAGAGGCTGTATGTGGAGCTGAGCGAAGCAATGGAGTGTTTGGAGCACATATGCACCGAAGGGTGCACAACAGTGGGGCCACATGACTTGGAGCCCTGCACAAAGAAGGGTCCTTGCAGAAAGTTCTCTACTTGTCAAGGCCTCCAGCTTTTGATCAAACATTTCGCCTCCTGTAGGAAACGAGTTAATGGAGGCTGTTCACGTTGTAAACGGATGTGGCAGCTCCTTAGGCTTCACTCTTCAATCTGTGACCAACCCGATTCTTGCCGGGTTCCACTGTGCAGGTAAATTAGATTAAAATTCCATAATATACTGGTTAGTGATGGACATGTATGTTTTGAAATTGTGATAAAGGTTCAATTTTTTCACAAGAATAGTCCAATCCTGTATCTTAAAATTGATAAGAAAAACGACTAATCGCTTGAGCCAGTATAAAAAGGGCACATCAATGGTTCATGGGCATTAGATTTTTCTTAGAATATTTGTCGGTTTTGGGAAAAAAAATCCTATCTTTGCATTATTATCGGTAACTGCTTCTGATTTGGCCGCTAATGTGGTGGTTTTAGGCTTGCATGATTGCAGCGATTAAGCGGTCCTGCTTGTCTTGGATTAGACATGCATGGGCCCAACGCCAGCTACATCTTTGTAGCACTTATTTAATTTTCTGGTCCTTTGAGCAGAACGTGGCTACCTACTTACCTTTGATATTTCTCATGTGATACATGAACCTTAATTAGCCGTGTAACTTTTCATCGTCTCCAAAGTTTATGGACTTGACAATAATATCAGCTTTAGTGCTATATTGGTTTTGTGAGAGCCTCTTTTTTCAACTGACATGGACATTTCACCGAAGCCAATGAGACCAATCAAGTAGGTTGCCTCGATGTGACCAAGAAAATGACCATTTGATTGAGTTAGATCCTTCTTATCTAAGTTCCATCTGGTATTGCACGCCTTCTACACAAATGGAAGCTTTTATTCTATTTTGTCTTAAATGCTTGTGTCATCAATTTTGGGGGGGGGAGTGGGTCGTACATGCAACTTGTGATGGACCAGTTCACTTTGTTTTTATGGTTGTGGTCGATCATATCACTATTTTCCTGTCTTGTAGGATACTGAAACATGTATTAGAATGGACTTCACCTGTTTGTTTCTCATGTTTTTTCCAAAAAAATCTCGCATTTTTCACATTCATGTCCTTTTCTATTTGAAATATGAATTCAAGAGTATTCGCTTTTTTTTTTCGTCTGCATTTGCACATGACTTGCTTTCTTAAACGATTTTTATTGTGTAATTTACCACGATCAAAACTAAATTGCCGTCTTTACCTGTCACAGGCAATTTAAACTGAAAATGGAGCAAGAAAAGATGGGTGATGATGCGCTGTGGAAGCTATTGGTGAGGAAGGTGGTATCTGCCAGAGCCATGTCTTCTCTCTCTCTTCCAAAGAGGAAAAGACAGGAGGAACTTGTACAAAGTCATGAGATTAGGAGCTTCACATTATGAGGAATCACTGAACGTTCCAGCAAGAATGTTGTTTATAATTTCATTTCTTAATTTATGCGTGAGTTAAGAAGCTGCGTCCGCTTTATTGTAAACCCAAAGTGGCTCTGCCTTCTTTTCTTTTAAGTGCTAATATGCACATTTCTTGCTCTAGGGTTTGTAAAGATGTAGTAGAAGAGCTGCTTCTTTTTTCTTTCTTGTTGAAATTCAGAAGAGTCGTTAAATAGGTGAAGAAGAAATTAGAGTAGTCTGTGTATATGAAGAGTCTGTAGTAGATGGAGTGGTTGCTTTGTAATCCAAATCTCTCCATTTATAAATGAATTGTCCACTTGAGAATTGCTTCATTGCTTGCACTTTCTTTGGATAGCAACCCAATTACTTGTCACATAGTATGATCGAAAGAGAATGACATCAAATTTTACCTCACAAGAAGATGTCAAAATCACCAAAACATCTCAATGTACAAAGGGTGTAGATTAATCTTCTTGAATATTTTCCAATCCTTTCTGTCCTGGGAAGTAAAAAAAAAATTGAACCTAATAATAATGCAAGAAATTCTTGCTGACTAAAAAAAATTATACTTAGTTGTTTGAAACAATTATTTAGATCAAGTAACGTCTATTGTTTATTTCAAATTTAGAGCTTACCCCACTCTATGAAATACTTCATAAGAAAAGACTTTCATCAAATAAAAAATTACCGTTACGTTTAAATTTTGCCAAGATAGTTGATCTGTTGCACTAAAGCTGGTTGGTGGTAGCAGTAAATTTGGTCACATTATTGCTCCTCCCTACAGCAGTTACTCACACAGCAATAAGGCAAAGATCATATGATGGCAACTTCCAGTGAAGATAAGGCAAGTGCTATTGTAACAGTTTGGTTGAGAGTGTATTGTTCAAAAAAAGTTGGGTAGCGACTGTTGCCAGTTGCCACTTACTAAATAGGTTGTGCTGCGACGATTTCGATTTGAAACCATGATATCTTGGGTCCAGAGGAAAGCCTGGAACAAACCATTCTTAGCCAAAAATCCATAGTTCCCCCTAATAACTGCAACTATAAAACAAATCCATACTTCATCAATTCATATAATACTATGTCAACGATTTATTGATTTAATGAATAGTCTAAAATAAGGAAAGAATTATAAGTACCCCAAATTTGAAGTGGATAAGAAAGTGTAGAACTAACTGGATTGAATTTTTTTAAATTTATTTTATGTATTTAAACGAGTTATTTTAGTTTAATTATAAATTAGACAATTATATTATATTAACAATCATTAGTAAATTTATGTAAACAACAACATCTGAAATATTTTATTTTAATAACATAATATTTAAGGACCATACATAGCAAAATCCTTATCTAATAATATGCCCCTACAGGGGTATCCGCTAATCTCACACCAAAGCGGAAGAAGGAAAACCAAACGCAGTGGCGAAAGACAAAGAGGACCTTCATGTGATCTTCCTTTACCCTTCACTCTTATTATTACCGAAAATAAAAAGATCAAAAAGTCCACACATCTTCAACAATTGCTACAATGATGATCCAGAGCAAGCTTTAATGGTCGCCGTGGCAACACTTATAAACATACGATTTCTTCATGGTACGACCACAACCGCATGGCACTCCTCCTTGGATCTCATGCTCATGAAAGAAGAGATGGCATTGCTTTTTGTTAAATGTTTCATCTACCCACTGAGGGTTCTTTGCCAAAGTATCCAACACAGTGAGCGCATCTGCACCCCTGGCTTTGTTCAGTTTCGAAGACGTGCTACAGAACACGGCCCATCCAGTCTCGTTGGCATCGAAGTTCAGCAATGTTGTGATCTCTGGCAGCAATGTCTTCTTGATGTCGCTACCGATTCTGGTATTAGAATGGAGGATGCTCTTCAGCCGGGTCCAGAACAGCCATATGGACGTCTCGTCCCAGGTCTGGCTCATTTTCTTTTCAGTTATCTCCCTAATGTTTTGTTTGACTCGTTCCAGGGAAGTGCTCTTGCCGATGTATGTTTGCTTTATCTTGATGCTGGCCTTGTCTAAGATTTTCTTCGCTTCTTCCGTGAACTTCCTTATCCACTCTATATCTCCTCCTCCGTAAAAGCACACGATCGTTGTCCCCTTGATCACCTGCTAATTATGCCGAACGATTTTTCAAAAAATTAGAACATATGAGAGAAGAGGATGTGATTGCGCCAATTATAAAATCTGATTAATTCGAATTTAAGTCTGAAGAGACTTTTGCAGATTATTAAAGATTTTCCACCCAATTTTAAAGTTTTCTCGTATATGTCTAAGTTCTATCACAATTTTAATTAAGATACGAGCGAGTTGCAGTACAAGATATATAGATAATCGTCGGAATTGAATTTTTAAACCTCCAAACAATGTAGACCGTCCACGTCTAGAGTAATTTTGGGTCTTTTGCAAATAATTAAAAGAATAGCCTAGCTAATTACTTTGAAGTTTAAAAATTAGATCCATTCTTATACCACCTGTGACAACCGTTTTAGTATAACTACATTATAGAAACTAGATTGTTATCTAAAAATAAGTGGCTTATCAATCAATTTGAGGCTAATGAAGTTAGTAGAGAGACTAGTGCAAAATAACTTTTTTAAACCATATTAACGCACTTAAGGTTGTTAACTTACCGAATTGAAGTCAATTGTATGACCAGTACGACCAAAAATGAGCTCAAGAATATTGGTGGACTTTTGCCAAAGTGACAGCTCCTCCCTTTCAGTAAAATCCAAAAACGTTTCTCCCCACGTCCACAGCATGTCAAGAGCATTCTTCGATTGCACTTTTCCGGACGAATCTAACGCCACCAAAATGGCCTTCCCTGAATACTCCCATTCTTGTTTTATGTAAGAAACCACCTCTTCTTTGATCGACGAAGGATCTTCTATGGTGTACCATGGCATTGACTTTCTTAGCTCTTTGAACTTATGAATGCATTTATCCCAGTTGGTTCCACTTTCTTTCACTGGAAGCCATATCACTTGGGTTTGAAGCTCTGATTTTCCTTGTTTCTGCCACATCTTGTAAAACTGACCAAGTGCAGTGATTTCGTTCGTGGATATGTCCAGGCCAGATATGAGTATTAACACCGTCTTTTGTTGGAATACCTTTTTTTTCTTTTTTTTTTTAAAAAAAATTGAAAATTGTTTAATTTCCAAACATATATAGGAGAATTATATGTAATTTTCAATGTGGTTTATGAAAAACTACACACCTCTTTGTTTCCAGAGCAATGAATCAAGATGGAGCGGTCCCAGTTAAAAATTGTGCGAAGGATCTCTTCTTGTGATGGGGCATTTTCAAAAAATCTCTTAATTCTCTCGTAATTCTCTTTACATTCCTCCTTCTCTGCATCATTGTATAGATTACATAAATTTAATCATCTAATTAAGATAATGAAACAACCCATTGATGTGTGATTGCGTACACTAAAAAAAAGGGGATCTTTGGTGGCGGAAAGCCGTTAGCCACTAGTTGGCAAAATTAGGTGCACCCAAAACATCATTGGTGGCGAGACTCATGGCGCCGCAATGATGAGCGGCGAAAGAAATAGCCACAAAGATTTTTATTTGGGGTGGTGTTTTTGTCGTCAATTCTCAGATTCAAGTTTGACTGAAAAACTTGCAGGACCAATAAGCAATTGAAATATTTATTTTATAATTTAATCATATAAATTATTAATTATTTAATTAATTGTAAAATAAATTAATAGATCTATTTATTAATAATAAATATTTACAGTATTTTAATAAAAAAAATTAATGATGATAACACAGTGACAATTTTAAAGGTTTTGAGTTTGTATACATAGCAATTTTTTTTTTATGTAACTTTATTAAAAAACGAGTCTTTTATTTCTAGTTTTAACTGTTTTAATCATTATTGATTATTTATAAAATTTACAAAATATGCAAAACCTACAATATCTCCTAAACAAGCCCATTGATTCATTTTCACCTATATATGAACTGCATTCATCGAGATGTGTCTGTAGGACTTTCAGAACTTGTTTGACTCTCACAGTCAAGTTTGGCACCGAATAAGATGATGTTGACCTGAAAATCAAGAAAAACATATTACAACATTTTAATTATAAAATTTAGAAGCAGTAATTCGAACAAAAATGAGCAAAAGACAAATTAAGTTATGAAACTACCTGACTTAATTCGAATTAAAAAGAGGGTGGAAAATAAGAAAGCTTACTCTGTTGAGACCCCGGCAAGGCTAGCAATTTGTTCAGTGCAAACAACGACACTAAAAATAATCCAGCAAGCAGGTTCATGAATCATGGCCATGGCGTTTGACAGTGGTGGCTTGTCCTCTGAGACGTACTTGTGGTTTAGATCGCCGAATCCATCCATGCATTTGGCCAGATCAACTATGGCTCCAATGAGTTCTTTTAGCGACCCGAATAGATGTTGGTGTGTGGATCCATGCTCCGCTATGTGTGTCAGATGCTTGAGACTTGCGACGTACTGGGCGAGTGGGTGTATCAAAGTGAGCTGAGCAAACAGACAGAACTCACCATAATTCATTGCGAATGCAGCCAATGTTATCACAGCTTTTGCGTCCCACGAGTAGTTCTCAAGTATCTTCAGTATCGCATCCGTCGTCGCCTGTGCATTTCCTTCACCGGAGCATTTGCATTCTAGCTGCAATCACATTATACATAATACATCTATTATTAATTATTTTTATGAAATTATGGTGTCAAGTGGTATATTTAGAAATAAGGTAAATAAATTTCAAAATTTGAATTTATACCTAATATAATTATGCTCAATTCAATTAGATTCTCTATTTAAATTATAACAAACCAAACAAGACAATTTATTTACAAAAAAAATTAACTTCAAATTCATTTGCAAATAAATTCCATATTCTGAATTCATCTATATCAAACGGAGTGTAAATTCTATGAATTCATTTTGTAACTTTCATAATCATTTGAAAATATATCACTTTTGACATTTTATAAATTTTTTGTAAGACAATTTATATTCTTCATATCAAACATGTCAATTTCACAATAATACCACGCTACCAATTAATAGGGGGGGAAATTAACATAATTACTAATGTTATATAGATTTGCAAGAGAAATGTTAAAAAAATGATATTCTCACTAAACTTTAAACATAGTACTAAAAATGCAAAAACTACAAGATGGTGTATTACCACGATGATGATAATGATAAAAAATTAGGAAGATGATTTTCATTAACCTCGCATGAAACTTTGTTTATGATATTAGCTAGTTTTTCTGTTGCAGGAATAGAGACTCCTGTGTACATTTTCCCTTCCCGTAAAAACTCGTCGGGTTCCGCCTGAAAAAAAAAAGGAAATATTAATTTGAAGACATAAAATATAGTTTGGCAGGCAGAGCATAACGACTTGGCAAGTTTGAGAAAGAGCAATACCTTGAGAGCCTTGTCAATGCTAATATGTGCACGTTTCAATATTTTCTGATCAATGACATCAAGCACCAACTTCACGTCGGCGATGGTGTCGCCGCCAGCACCATAATTTTTACGGGCGTTTTTCATCGCAGCGTCAATGTCAAAACCGTCCCTGAAAGTCCGTGCACGTCCGATTTGTGCCATGTTTGGATATCAGGTAATTGGAAGGGACAAGAGTAGTGTTATTACTTAGCAAGCTAACTTCTGTGTGATTGTCCTGATATGCATGGCAGGACTTATATAGTGCAAAGGCCATGCTCGTCACACTATTTTTTCATATTATATTTTCTGAAATTCAAATTGAAATGGTTTTAATTATATCATCAGCATTTGCCTACGTAATTTGACATACGTCAGCCTACAATGTGATTACTAATCCATATTATAATATCTATGAACTCGTTTGATTGGATAGTTTAACTTACAGAGAATTTATATTATTAGAGAAGCTACCTTTATATAAAAAAATGTTTAATTAAAATTAATGAAAAATTAAATTCTAATTGATCAAATATTTATTTTAAAAATATAATAATTAAAAATATGCAAGTCCAAAAAACAGCCCATAAACTAATAAAAAAATGTAATTAAATTCTAATTAATCAAAATTGTATTTGTGTGTTGTATGACAAAAACACATAAAAATGTATGAGTTTTGTCATTAAATAATTAAAGAGGATATTTTAGCCCTATCATGTTATTTTTAGTCAAGAAGTACTTACTTATTCTCCCTCAGCAATTAAGTTCTTACGAAATTAAAGAAGTTGACAGTCAAAGAGAATTTAAAGTTCTTTTAAATTATAATTTCTTTTAAACTAATCATGTCTAAAATTATCATTTTTCTGAAACTTACACTTTTACAGTGTACTTATTTACAACCAAAGGAGAGCTATATATTTTACTCACACACATAATAATTAAATGTAAACAGCAGACGCGGTTTTGTAACTAAATACTCTACTTCTGCTTTAATACATTACCTTTTACAATGTTGTGTTGGGCCTCTTGGCATGCTGAAAAAAAGAAAGTTACTTTGGTGTTGGATATATATTCTATTTAGTCACTTGTAATCTGTCTAGTTGTTTCTGCCTCGAATAACTCCGTAATGTTTAAACGCATTAGGTGTTATTGTTTATTAATGCTTTAGGTCCTTATAAACAACACCAAGTCAACTACAATAAACACCACCACGTTTCGTGTTTTATTCAACAATCCTTTTTTTAAACAACTGTGTTAATTGCCGGGGTCATTTTTTATTTCGTCCACAATTGCCTTGTAAGTTATAATTATTAAGTTAGATCACCAAAAAAGTTACAAAGTGTGTTGAAATAATAATAATAATACTTTCATAATCAAATCATAATTCAAAGACCTTACCACATGCAAAATTCATTTAGGTTAAAAAATATATAAGTGGAAGACGAACACCTTACCCACCCCTGTTTTGTCTTATCCGTTGAGGGCTCATTGATGGGACGAATCTAAGTACATAATAGAGAATAATTAGCTGATATTCATTTAGGTTAAAAAACATATAAATGGAAGACGAAGACGTTACCCACCCCCGTTTTGTCTTATCCATTGATGGCTCGTTGATGGGACGAATCTAAGTACATAATACAGAATAATTAGCTGATATTCATAAATATTAACTTATATTCAGGAGTGAATTAAAAAATTACGTGCTTTCGTCTTAGAATTGTTTCATTAGAGCATTACTACTCAGTCCAATTGGGGTAGTTTGGCGGGCTGAGTTGATGGATTTGGACACCCAAGTTCAGTCCGCATAGAAGTTGGTGATCCTCTTAGTGCCAATTACAAATACTGTCATCTTTTGTACTACACTTTTTAAAAATAATAATTAATATTTTAATTCTATAGAAATGTTAATTCTTATAATTATTTTTTAAAAATGTTACATATTTGAAATTAAATTTTAAAAATATTACATTAATTTTTATATAAATTTAAATTTTTCATTTTATTTTTTTATTTTTT
>CAODLS011493711.1:0-14938 GCA_948243855.1 Flueggea neowawraea
GTTTTCAGTAAAATCAGGCAGTGAAGGCGCAGAAGTAGAAGCTTGTTCTCTCCGAAATCTGGCCTCTCTCCTCAACTGTCTAGTGGTCTTCTCTATTTCACGATCGCACAGAAAATTATCTGTAGACAAAGAAGAACGCATACAACGGAGAAAAGATCAGTAGTAAAGAAAATAAACAATCTTATGCACTAGTCCCCGGCAACAGCTCCAAATTTGATAGCTTGTCAAACCACCAAAGTAATATTAACCTGCTCGAAAACACTAAAATAGAGTAAATCAGTGAGAATGGTCGATCCACAGAGACAGGTAAAAATTTGTTTAAATGCGGAAACAGAAAAATAAAATAAATTTGACCAGAATGAGAATGAAACAAAAATTAAAAGCAATCAGATATTAAAATTCACAATCACAGAAATAAACAACAGCAATAAAATTAAGAAGAATTCAATAATGGTAAAAGCCTAGCTAAAGTACTTCTCTGTTTAATCCAATCAGTTGATCATAGACACAAAAGATCAGTATAAAGCATATGAATAGATAGAGTTATAGTTAACGGTGACGCATTCGATTAACCAATCTCTTCTTACCTGGTCAATAGCCCTGGGATGCTTGCAGACTATTTTCCTAACCACTAGACAATCTCCTGGACGTCCTGACAAGGTTTAATCTATGACAGCAGTACGAATTAAAGAGACCATTATCCTAGTCACTGAAACCGAAAATGCCGTGATTCATTTAAACCAGATTATTCAGTTCCATAACAATGAACAATGTCCAACACATAAATTCATGTTATTTGTTACTTAGATTAGGACTAATATAACACATTATCAATCCTAAATAACAATATATTATCTCAATCAATCAACCAACGAGCCTTTATCAATCAATCAATCAAAATAATAATAAAGAAACTCAATCACATAAACTGAATAAATACTTAAAATACTTTATAACAATTAAAACAAGAGTCTCACAACATTAATCGATTGAACTTCGAAAGTACCTTAATTAGAAAGAGGTTTAGTTACACATGATGAAAAGAGAAAGCCAAAGAAGAATAAAGAATGTGTTTCTCTCTCTAGAATGATGAACAACCGCCAAAAGGAAGAAGAAGAAGAAGAAGATTTTATATGTTCCCCCCAATAAAACCTAATGATCTAATTAATACAAAAGCCCAAAAATAATAATAATAGTAATGGTCTATTGTTCCAGCAGTAAAAACCAAGTTAAAAGCCTTCATCCACGTCCAAAAGGCTCAAATCCCGAGGCCCAACAGTGAAAACATGTTGACCAATGCATAACAAGTCAATCCAATGATCACGGCTTTTACAGCATGGTCATGCCAAAGTGCAGTCGACATTGAAATGATCCAAAATAGTTCCAACTCCACATATTTCACCAACATTCCACCTAAACAACCAAGGACACCAAAAGACATAAAAAGACACGAATCACAATAATTTAAAATGCAAAACAAACACAAAATACAACATAAAACATGCATATAATGCAACCTATCAATAGATGTTTAAATGTGTTTGTAGTTGTTTAAAGGTGAACATAGGTGTTTAAAGGTGTACAAATGTGTTAAAATTATACATAAATATTTAAAGATGTATATAGATTAGAGGTGACAATTCATGTTAATCGTATCTTAATCGTGTCATGCCATTTTATTATCACACATTATTATACATTCATTATACATTACATAAACATTCAAAAAAATGATTTCGTGTCATTCATGTCGTGTCATAATCGTGTACACTGTAATCGTGTTATCGTGTCATAAACGTGTCAGAAATTGCCAGCCCTAATATAAATGTTTAAAGGTGTTCAAAGTTTTATAAATGTGTTCAAAAGCGTACAAAAGTATTCAAATATATAAACTTTTTTAAAAAAAATTATTACCTACAATATTATAAATATAGTAATATACTATATATTATGAATGCAGATCTCTTGTATATTTGAAGTTATTCACCGTCATTAAGACAAATAATAATAAAAGAAACTATTAAAATTAAAAAAACAAAATGATATGAAGTCCAAAAACAATGTTTGATTGTTATAGTAAAAAACAAAAAAGGAGAAATTAGCCACGTTTTGTGTCGAGATCAAAACACAAAAAACGACGTCGTTTTGTGTAGAAATTAGGTGTCCCCGTTTTGTTCAGAGCAAATTCTCTCTCTCGGTCATTCATTCCCAATTTGAAGAACAAATCCCTAATTTCGCTCTCTCTCTCGTCCCAGGCCGCTATCAATCTGTCTCGTTCTCGCACTGTCTCGTTTGTGCAATCCCCGCCGGCGATCGCTCTCTCACTGTCTCGTTCTGGCTCTCTCTCTCGCCTCTGGCGGTCGCTCTCGCCTCCCCCATCTCCTCGCTGTCGCTCTCGCCTCTCCCATCTCCTCGGCGTCCTCGCTGTCGCTTTCGCCCGACAAGATTTCAGTAACCGTGAGATGGAGAACTGTAATAGGAGTTGATAGCTGAGGTAGGATTTGCGATGTTCTTTCTGTCTTTTCTGTCTTTTTCTTTTTTGTTTTATATGAAAACATGACCGGCTGTTTGATTTATTTTTTTTTTCACTCTTTGGTTTTGTAATGAAGTGAACTGATTTAAAATGTAAATTTTAAATATTCAATTTTTAAAGTTTGTGTTGGTTTACAGGAGAGGTAAGCTTGAAGTGTGATTGCAGAATCACGTTATATAGAATCACGCTTCAAACTCTGTTCTTTGAGACTTTGACTGCTACTTTGAAAAATTTAAAAGAAAGAATATGTGATCAACTCATTTAATTCTGTTTCTCAGCTCCTCCCTTTCTCCGTATCACAAAGTTCACCTATAATCGTCGATAAAAGAAGAATCTCCGCCAACCTCTCCTCCATAACATCTCCGAATTCAGCAGTAAGGAACTCTTAAGCAATCTAATTCTCATTTTTTTAACCAACATTTCTGCGATGACTGCTAGGGTTTTTCACTGCATTCAAAAAATTCAAAAACTCGCTTAAAATTCAAATTTCTGATACATGGAATCGTTGGTTATTTCTTTAAAGATTATAATTACTTGCATTGAATTCTGTTATAGTTTTTGGTTTCAGGTTATATAGAATTTAGAGTAGAGTAGATTGATTGTGGATGGGGAGTAAAGGAAGAATTCCGCCGCCTCATCTGTGCCACCCTATGCCGGCAGCTGGAATGGTGCATCCAGAGGCATTTGGTCCTGGGATGCACTCTATGCCCGGCCCATTTCCTCCCTTCGACTTGCTGCCTCCTCCGGAAGTTTTGGAGCAGAAGCTCGCTGCGCAGCATGTTGAAATGCAGCGGCTGGCAACGGAGAATAAACGACTTGCCGCCACACACGGGACGTTGAGGCAGGAATTGGCTGCTGCACAGCATGAGTTGCAGATGTTACATGTTCATATAGGGAGTATTAAGGCAGAGAGGGAGCAGCAAATGCGGGGGCTTTTGGATAAGATTGTGAAAATGGAGAGCGAGTTGAAGAATGCTGAGCCTGTTAGAGGTGAGTTGCAACAAGCCCGAGTTGAAGCCGAGAAATTGGTTGTTGCTAGACAGGAACTTGTGGCTAAAGGTCATCAATTGACTCAGGATCTTCATAGGGCGCATTCAGATGTGCAGCAGTTTCCTGCTCTAATGTCCGAACTTGAGAGCCTCAGACAGGAATACCAACGATGCAGGTTGTTGTTTTTCTTTGATGAATATTTTGGAAAGAAAACAAAAAAGCTATTTTTTATGCCCAGAAGAATGAAGGAGAACAATTTCGTCAATTATATAGTTTCCTGTTATGCACTTTGTGAATTTTTCGTAAACATGGAGTAGTTTATATCTATATATTGATTGTGCAGATTTTTGTTGATTGCTTAAATGTACAAATTTTCAGGCCATGCTCTTATAACTATCAAGTTGGTTGTACATTTATCTTTAAATGGATGATTTCAAGATCCTTCACCTAGTAATTCTATGTAGTTCATTTGTTGCAATTACAAGTCTATTGGATACTTCATAATGAATTAGCTAACATTACCTTTTTGCTTTTTCTTCTATCTGATTTGTTTTTGAATTTAATATTATGTTAACTGATATGATTGTTTTGATCAAATAGTGATATATTGATAATGTCATGACCTTTCGTTTGCAGGATATCATATGATAGTGAAAAGAAATTATTCAGTGACCACCTAGAGTCACTTCAGGTGATGGAGAAGAACTACATGGCAATGGCTGGGGAAGTAGAAAAACTTCGAGCACAATTGAGTAATACAAATAATCTTGGTACCTATGTGATCACTTTTTATATCTCAATCGAGTTCCTTGTTTCACATTTTTTTCATGAATATTTTTTATTGTTGAATTTTGTAATTAGGAGGTGTACCTTATGGTGGCAACACTGCAAATAATGAGAGTGATCCTTCAGGGCGTCTTGTGGGACATCATGGTTATGCAGATGGCTACAGTGGTCCCCAAGTCCAGGTGGGTTTTCTGGTCTCGGGAAAGCTGAACTATTTGGGTTTGTTGTCATTTAGGAAACATTTCTTTTAAACTCTATCCTTGTGTGTATCCACTTGCTTTTTAATTTGCCTTTGTAATAGTCACTTTCATAAGGGACTCGCCTGACTGGCTAAACAAGTGTTGACAGAATGTGTAATAATTCAATTTTCTGGGTGGTGGTGTTGTGGTAATGATGAGGTGGCTGGCAATGATCATACGGCTCGAAATGGAATTGAAACTGATGTTCTTTCATTTCATGTAACAGGGACACCCTGCCCTACCTTCTAATACTGGCGCTGTAAATGTCAATGCTGGCGCAGCTGGTAATGTGGGTGCAGCTGCTGGTACATCTGCCAATGTTGGAGCTCAATCTGGTCCTGGACCCTCTAAAAATGGTTTTGATGCACCAAGAGTCCCTGGTTATGAACCGCAAAGAAGTCTGGCCTATGATCCACAAAAAGCTGGCTATGATGTGCAAAGGGGACAAAAATATGATCCTCAGAGAGGACCTGGTTATGATCTACCGAAAGGGGTCGGCTATGATGTACGAAGAGCGCCTGCTTATGATCCGACACAGAGAATGCCTGGTTATGATGTTCAGCGAGGACCTTTTTATGATGCACAGAGAGGAGTGGTCTTTGACATGCAACGAGGAACTAATAGTTATGATGCAGCGTCTAGAGGAGCTGCTGGACTACATGGGCAAGTAGCACCTACGAATGTGCCCTACGGGTCTGCAACACCACCAAATCGTGCTACTGGTGGATATGATGCACCTGGTCGAGGTGGAAACCCTGTTCGGAAATAAGCATTCATGGAAAGCGCCTTTTTTGAATCATGGTCTAACAATTTATTGCCTTCTACTTTTTAGAACCTAGTTGCCATTCTACATCTGCACTCTTCAGTTGCGATGTCTGTATTGAGCACCCTCATTTCTCTTCTTTATGTTCCCTCTTAATTTTCGGTCTTGATCTGCTCGTTTGGTCGTCGATTTTGGAGTATAAATGCAGCGTGATACTACACATGAAGTAGCCAAGGAATTTCTAAAGTCTGCATTTTGGATTTTCTCATTGCAATATCAACACTTGTACAGAAAATAGTTTATGCTATGTTGTATTGCTCAGAATCTCAGATTAAATGAAGATGATGCTTTCTGATTTTCATGAAATTCGAGGAAACAGTTTAGTTATCGGCACTCCCCTGCATGTCACATTTTGTATGTTTTGTTTTGTCGCACAAATGGTATGGTATGGTTTGGTTTTTGTTTATCTTGTGTTTGATCTTTTTGTTAGATCACAAGTGTTTGTGGTGGCTATGATGATTTTGTTTTCTATCTTGGCGGTGGGTGGTGGTAGCTGCAAAGAAGCAACAATTTTATCTGTTTTTTCAACCAGCAAATACTAATGCATATTAAACCTTATATTTAAAAAATACTCGTATATACAAACTATAAATACTAGAATACATGGTAGAATTAAAAAGCTCATTAAAATGCTAGCATGAGGTTTAACATGCATAATAAAGGTCGTTATAATGAGGGTAATTATGGAGGTGATCAATATAATGAAGTTAATCAACATTATCAATTTCACCACGATACTCAAATTTTTAGCTTCTTCCCAAATGCCTGTGAACTTGCACCTGCAAGTTCTTAAGACTACCATCTCCAAATTTTCTTTTTCTATTAAACAATGCAGCAGACTCAACTTCTTGATTTTCGGAAGATGACTACTAATTGCTAATGCTTCCTCCTTGTTTATTTCTGCACCACGAAGATTTAAGCTATTCAAATTTTGCAATTGTATCCAATTTGACCAACTATTTCACCAACGTCTTGTGGAAACTCAAGTGTTAATTCCTTCAACAGTTTCCACTTCCCTACAAACTTTGGTAACTTAGGCAAGCCTTCCCACTTGAATGACAGTGAAGTCAGGCCATCTGTAACAACAAATAATATTGTTAGACCAAATCATAAATCATTTGCAACAAACTAAAATATGCTACACATCACTTACTTCTTTGATATACACTGTAGATATGCGGAACTGTAGAAATTTGCTGGTAGAAGAAGAGAAGTGGACTTGCCTTGCGCGCGAGCAACGATCAATCTGACTAATCCACCTATATTGAAGTATTCCCGCTTCACCTCATATCTGCAGAAGAATCTACAAAAGTTTGAAGGTTTATGTTCAGAAAATTCAGAAAAATCAATACGTTGCCAACATGATGGGTTGAGGCTGGTTTCGTGCCATGACTTGCACACGAATGGGACATCACACAGTAATGACACCACACCTACTTTTCCAAGAATAAACACTAAACAGTCAAACTCTAAATCTTCCCACCTTCCTACTTCTCTCATCCTTCATTATCTTCTCATCTCTATTTGATTACAATCAATCATGTGAAGAATGTTGCGGGGAGTTAATTGTGAAGAAATTAGGGTTAGGATTTGGTGCATATTCACATATAGCTAGTTCAGTTTGATGTAAAAACAACTCCTTAATTCTAGGGTGTCCCAATCTTATTTGGATTCAGCCTCTATTGGTATTTTTCGTTAAAAAGTCAGAAGCGCATCGGCAAAAACAATTCCTTTTACGATATGAAATCCTTCTCCATCAAGGCATTGGGGACATTAAAAACTAGGAACAATGCAGTTTCCTTTTTGTTCTCAAAACAAGAGGAGGTTGAATTTGCAGCTGTTGTTGTTATTCTTGTTGTTATTGTTAGGGGCAATTATTTTAATGTCCCTGAGTTATACCGTAGTCTCCTTTTTAGTTACTCACTTTTGAAAAGACTCATGTTAAGTCCTTATTTATACATAACATCAGTCCAGAATATATATTTAACACCTAATTTTGGTATCAGGGTTTGCACAGAGCATTTATATGCAAACTGGAAGAAACAGATACCAAAATTAGGTGTTAAATATATGTTCTGCGTTGATACTGTGTGCAAGTAGGAACCTAATATGATACTTTTCAAAACTGAAGGACTGAATAAAATATTACAGTATAACTCATAGATAGTAAAATAATTCCTCATTGTTATTGTTCTTCTTGTTCTTGTTATTGTTCTTCTTGTTGTTATTGTTATTATTATTGTTGTTGTTACCATCATCATCATCATCATTATTATTTGTCTTTTCTAATAATAATACAAAAAACATATTTTTTAAATATTTTATATTTGAGTCTTTTCTAATAATCATAATCATCATAACATATATAAATATACGGATACAAGAAAAACTTTTTTAAATTATTATATTCTTATTTATTTTCAATAATTATTAATATATCCTTTTTTTAATAATTACTCACATATTTTTTTTTTCATTTTTAATGAAAATCCATATTATCACATATTTATCCATATTTAAACTTCATTTAAAATCCAAAAACCTATCAATATTTCTATCAGTTGTATCTAAATTTTATCTCTATCGAATTCAAAAAAAGTGATAATGTTGTTCACTAGATTGCTTATATATATATATCTTCACTAGATTGATGACCATGGTTGTGTCTTTTTATTGTTATGCCCACTCAGGACATTTAACATTATTAATAAATTTGAATTAAATAATTATAATTAGTATAAACTATTATCTTAAAATTGTTATTGTTTAGTATATCTCTTTTATTATGGATATTTGACTTATCAAAAAAATTAAGCATATTCTATTAAATTTTTTGTTACATGATTTTATTTTTTTGTTATTTTTATGAGACTTCAATAACGTACAACACACGTACACAAAAGACTTGTAATACAAAAATGCATTGGTAACAAAATCATTATAGAAAAATACATTTGGTAGTTATAAGTAGCAATTAATACATTTGGTAGTTGTAAGTAGCAATTCTCTCTATGACTTGGTCAAGTTTCCTAATTTCTTATTGGACAAATCCAATCTAACATCTTAAAAATAATGCACAACTACTTATATTTCTGATTTTTTTATATTTTTATTGGTTAAGTTTTTCATATAGCCATGTAGAATATCATTCTATTTTTTTTTTGGTGTCAAATGTTAAGGGAGGCCAACTTGATCTATAAGCATATATAGATCATATACACGTCTATTTGTTAGAGGCCACAGTCTAA
The DNA here is from genome assembly GCA_948243855.1 of Flueggea neowawraea. NCBI lineage: Eukaryota > Viridiplantae > Streptophyta > Magnoliopsida > Malpighiales > Phyllanthaceae > Flueggea > Flueggea neowawraea. Next base: position 8,620 of record CAODLS011493711.1, read on the forward strand.
CCTCTCATTCCTTCAGTCATTGCTATCAACATGCTCCTTCAATTTCATTCTCCACTAAATACATCTAATTAGAGGATTGAAGAGTCTTAATTGTGATCAAGCTCTGAACAAAGGTGCAGCCTCATACAAAATATACCAACGATACAGGTTGTTGTTTTTCTTTGATGAATATATTAGAAAGAGGGGAAAAAAAAGCTATGTTTGATGGCTTGGGAAAGTGAAGGAGAACAATTTTGTCAATTACATAGATCTTTGTTATGCATATGTGAATTTTCATAAAACATGCAGTTTTTGTTTTCTTGATAAGTTGTCATGTTCTAGGCATAAACCTTGTACAAAAACTTGAAAAAATCTATCTAAAATCTACTTGTCATAAAACTTGGAAAAAGACCTTATATTGCTTTCGAAAGAGTTAATTATCCAAGGTGCCACTTGAAAATTTTTTATTTGTAAAAATATATTTTAAAGTTTCTATATTATAATAATAAAATCTTTAAATTTTAATTTGTAAGGATGTTATTTTCAAAATTATAAAATTTAAAAATACTACATTAATGCCAGTAAAGATCTTGGAAACTTTCAGTGGAGAATCTTGAAAACTCTTAAAGACATCCAGTAGAGACTCTTGAAGACCTCCAGTAGAGATCTTTGAAGACTACCAGTGGAGACCTATGGCTCAAGTGGAGACCCCTGGAGACCAACGAAAATTATTCTGCTTGAAATTCTTTCGTCATTTTCTATGACATGAGGACTAAAGTTTTCAATGTACATACCTTGTGTTACTCTCTTTCCTTTTTGGCAATGGAATTTGTTTTCAGAATGCTTTTATTCCTGTTAAACATTTCTCGCTTCTATTCTATCATATATTGAATTTTTCTTATCTGGCAATGATGTTCATAGGTGTCAAAGAGAAAAATGTCAACTTTTCCCTTGTGCAAGGCTAGTTTCGTGAGCATAACAAAGGTAGAGGATGCGGCCACTTCTGATCAGAATATTTATTCTAAAACAATACCACGTGCCTCGTCAACATCTGATTTTTTTATATACACTGATCAAGAAAGATATGTTTCTGAGGTAATATGCTTGCATTAGTTCAGCTGTTACTCTATTTTATATTTTGAGGTTCAGCTATGTGAAACAAAAATAACCAAGTCTGCTATTTATCAATATATGTCTGACTGCTAAATAGAAATAAGTAACAGTGCATTTTCAGAAGAAAAAGTAGTTACATGGTGAATTAGGTTGCCTGTTTTTCACCATGATTTTGAAAATTCAGACTACAGCTTTATTTTTTAAGTTTAATCATATTAAATGTTCAATGATGATCTTTAGATCACTTCGTAAATTTTATGCTAAACTCATCAATTAGCAGTGTCAGTGATAAATTTTTATGGATACATTAAATAGGCATACATGATCATGAATTTCTATAATCTTTATAATGCTAAGGTTTTCTTTTTTTTTTGTTTTTTTTTTCGCTTGGCTTAGCAGTCATCATTAAGCCAAGTTTGTAGTGAATGCCGATGTCGGGAACCTGAGGATCTTCTTCTTAGCTGTCGTCTTTGTTGAGTTCGGTATACTGTCTAGACCCTCCTTTGTTACCATGGACATGCATGCACTGCAAGGATCTCCAAATGCTCTGCCATCAGAACTACTAGCTAGCTTCTCTTGCTCTAGTCTGAGTATTGTGGGTTTAAAAATTGTGACACTGGTCATTTACTTTTTATTTTCAAGTAACGTATCTTGTCAAAATGTAATCTCGTCAAGATTCCACTCGATTATGCGTAACTTAATTGACTCTTTGCAAGAAAAGACAAGGATCAGCTGGATAATTCTAATTTTCAAGATAATCTCTCAGTCAACCCAACCATAATGCCCTGAGGAATTCGCATATGAAGATTTTGTAAGAATCTCTTCCATCCTTTACATTTATACAAAAGCAATTTGTTATGTATTTTTCTCTTGATTCATATTGCTTTGTATACAAAATCTTAACTTTTTAATAAGAAAATTGGTAGTTGTTAATTGTTGACTGTTTTTGATGATCTGCTTATTAAATGATACATTTTTAAAACACTGATTAATTAATTAATTGTCTAGCTGAAAATTATCACTATCAATCAAAAAGCAGAAAAGCTTTCCAATTTTTTTGAAAAGTATGCTGTTTTATTGTTTTTTTTAGGCAACACACATGGAAATACATGGCCAATATTTGCATGATTGAAGCTAGTTCTGTTGAAACAATTGTCGTGTATTTGTTTGAAAGTAGAACATACATGAGACTTGAGAGCATGTATTATTGGATTTGACCTGATGATATTTGCGTCTTAGAGTGTCTATAGGGTCCTCTTTGAGAGCTTCCATCCTTCACTTAAATCCAAACTTTTTTCTTTGATCAACCGAATCCAAACTTTTTTGTGATCACCTTTGAATTTTGTGTCCATTATGAAGCACAAGTTCTCTGTTACTTGGAACATCTGATAAAGGTTTCTCTTATCCACTTGGCACCCTGTTGTCTGCAAGTTATATTTACATTTTAGCATTCTGGTTTTGTGATTTAGTTGTTCGTATAGGTTATGCATTGTATTTAGCTGAAAATTTGATGCTCTTCCTTGATTATTAAAAAAAATAAATGCAGTTATATATATATTCTTTTAAAAAAAACCTTAAATCATTAAAAGATGTTTGTACTGTTACAGTAGTGACAAAAGATTAGATCATGTACCTTTGCTGAAGAAAAAGAAATAATATGTGAATTAAAGACATTTGGAACCACTGGTTAATGTTCTTTGTTATTTCAGTTTTTAGCTAGAAAATTTAATGCTGAATTGAGTTATTTTAATAGGAGACAAGGTCCTCAATCAGCATGCATAATGCAAATTTTTGTCTTGGTTTACTTGTCTAAGTGCATAAATGTAAGATTCTAACTACCCTCCAAGGAACACCAAGATTTTGTGATCACATCTTCACTTGATGAAACCATACCATGCCTAATTCTTATGTGAACAACTTGTAGAATGTTAGGAAGATGAATGTACACTTGCTTGTTTTTTTTTTTCTTTTCTTTTTAAGGTGTTATAATGTGGAAACAAGTGACACATCAGAATCAACTTTCCATACTTTATCTTGTGTGTGAATGAATATTCTCAGCCTCATATATCTGTAATGCAAAACTTTTGTTCATTTAGAAAAGTTATGTCATAACATCTCAGCTTATAACGAGCTTATAACTTATTAGTATTAGAGTAAAATGTAAAATTAAAGGGTCAATTCTTAATTGAAAGAGCCGGTTGTACCTATTTAAATGAACTGATAAATTACTTGAGTTGTGCGATATATCTAAGGTCAATTCTTAAAGAATATATTCAATGATAGCTAAATGAAAGAATATATTGAAGAATATGTACACATTAATTTTGTGATTTCAATTCGGAGATTAACTCCATACTAACAAAAAGAGGTCGCCGTGACGTGTGGGTTTGAAGAATTATAAATTAGGAAGAAAATAAGCTTTTAGAATTTCTGGTTTGGAGTTACAAATTTCCCCAAAAAAAGATGTATAATACTTTAAAGATGTTGGCACCTCTAGTTTGACCCTAATGAATCTCATTTATTTGTATTTTATAGTAAACTACTGTACGGCCTTGTACAAAGAATTTTGAACATAGGATTATTTTTATTTGTTTTTCTGATGATCAAAATTCACATTGCGGTATCGATTAATTGTTGGCTTAGTAATTAATATGTGGTATCGACTCAGTAATTAATATGTTCATCTTGGATGAATTAACTGTTAAAAAAACGTTAATTAATTGAACTTTGATATGTCCATCCATTCTTAAAATAAAAATCAAATTACGGCTGTGAATTTCGATCAAATATCTTATTCATGTTTTCATGATGTGTCAATTTCAAACAATTTTAATTTTTTTCGAACTTCGATTCAATACGGAAAGATATTAACACACGCATCCATAATGTCACCAGTGAAATTTGAACCCAGGGGGCAAGAGCCACGTCTAGGACTTTCACCAATTAGGCTATAAGCCCGTGACAAACAATTTTAAAAATATTGGTAGTATATTAGTAAATTGTAATACTTTTTATTTTAGTCCTATAATATTTTTTTTTAATTTATTAATAATAAAATTAACTCGAACGTTGAGACAAAAAAGTGCCAATACTGGAATCCACCAAATTTACACAATACAAACCACCAAATAAAAACCAAACTTTTGGTATTGAAAGTAGAAACAGAAATGTATTTTGGCCTCATATGAAATGAATAAAAATCACTGATCAATATCTGAAAGAAATCTACACCATATGTTGCTGATATGACTGCAAATGTATTCTTCACCACTTTTTCTACTAACCATTCTCATTTTCTAAACTTCATTAACTCAATTCCCAGAATTATTTGTTTGGACAATTTTTTTTTCTTTAGATAGACTTGTTTATTTTCATACGGCTTAAGAAATTATAATTAAATAAAATAAAATCATTAATTTTAAAATATTGTTTCTTAAAACACCTCAGAAAAAATTAACATCAATATTTTTCTTCTAACTCTAAATACACTCCTACCATAAAACATAAATTCTCCAATAATTATAAAGAAGAAGAAGAAGAAGAAGAAGAAGAAGAAGAAATTCTCCAAATGGTAATGGCTTGAGATGTTTTAGAGATAGAGAGATACGAGTAGAAAGGGGAAGAGGGCTGTGTGTCATCTTCTAATGAACACGAAATGGTTGATTTTACATGGAAACAGAGGAACTCAAAGAGCATAAGTTCTGGTCTTCGGTGAATCAGCAATCTTCAAAGTCTCCTCAATAAGCTTCCTGGCCTTCCTGCTTCTTATCTCCACTCTCATGCTATCACTCTTCGCTACCTTGTCATAAGGCTTCTTCATTTTCAGTGACCTTATTTTCGACTTCAAGCTCACCATCAACCTCTCTAATCCCATCATCACCATCTCTCCTCTTTTCAACCTGTTACAACAAAACCATCGTTAATACGAAAACTAAATTCGTCTTCAAAACTAAAAGGTCGAAGGTTGAATTCCCCATATGAGATAAAGCCCAAAGCAAGGAGGAAAACTAACCTTGTAAGGTAGCTAAGAGATTAAAAACAAGTTGTTTAAAGTGGGGAAGCAAGAAAATAAGTTTATATAAAAGAAGGGTACGAGAGAAAGAGAGTTAGAAGGAAAATAAAGAGAGGGTTAGAGAAGGTAGAGGTAGGAAGGAGGAAGAGAAGAGGGAGGGTGTGAGAATAGCAAGTAAGGGTGATGATATGAATGAACCATTTTACGGTTATATATCAAAACTTATGCATTAATAATTCCAAGAAACTATAATCACACGCACTGATTACAACAATAATTTATACTCTTTTCGTTTCATAAAGATAATATACTATTTATTTTTGAGATATCCCAAAACAATTGTCACATTTCTAAATAAATTTTACTTTTTATGTTATTTTCTATTTTTACTATTCATTATTGTCTTGAAGTTAAACAAATATAAATGAAGTCTTTGAATATTTTATAACCATAATAATTATACTACAAATGATATAAAAGTAAAAATATCACTTCATTTATTATTTTTTTAATTTTTGTGTAAATAAAAGAGCAAAAATCTTTTAGAGACGGAGGGAGTATATATTCCTTTAATCATCCTTTTTTCATTTCATATAAACTTTGAAAATTGTTTGACCCAAATTATAAAATTACCACTTTAGTAATTGTAATTAATCATGAAGATTGACCAACACATAAGGCCAATGGTCTAATTTTTTTATTCATAGCGAATGACAATGTTTCAATTTTACATGTACGGCATAATATATATCATTTATAGGGCTGTAAACGAACCAAGCTGCTCGTAAACAGCTCGAGGTCGAGCTCGACTCGTTTATTTATGAGCCTGTTCATGAACAAAATATAAGGTTCGATTATTTAAACGAGCCAAGCTCAAACAAGCAAAACTCAGACTCGAAAGCTTGCGAGTAGCTCGTGAACAGGCTCGATAGAATCTCGTATAGGAGCTCGAAATTGGACTTATTTACCCAAGGATATGCTTATATATATTAAGTATTGTATATTTTTATTAGAATTTTATGTCATTAATATGTAATGTTATATGAACAATTTTTATTTATTATATTTTTTATTATATGTAATTAATTTCAAATTTTAGAATTTAATAATTTATTTTGCTTGGTATATAATATAATGTCCAAAATATTTTCATGTTAAGATGAGTGAACAAATTATTTATAGGATTAGAAATTGAATAATTTAACAATTTACTTA
>CAODLS011493815.1:0-19249 GCA_948243855.1 Flueggea neowawraea
GTCATCAGAGGTTTCATGATACAGACAGGAGACCCTTTGGGAGATGGAACTGGTGGACAGTCTATTTGGGGAAGGGAGTTTGAGGATGAGTTCCACAAAAGGTAATTTTTGCTGCTTTATTGATTGTTATTCCAACATATCCTCTTCCCTTTGTTTTTCTGGCTTGACATTCCTGTTGACATTTTCTGAAGGATGGCGTAACAACTGTTGTTCACTTCTGGAAGTTTTAAATAAAATTCCGTCTCTTGTTACTAGATGAGATCTTGTTGATGCTCTTCGTATATTTTCACTGCTTTCAGAAAAAAAAAAGACATGCTAAATGGCTGTATAAAAGTTACACTAACCATATCCTGGAAAGTTTTCTGCGTATTTTTACCTTGATTGAATACTTCGTATGATAACTACTAAATTGGCTGAACAGGTGGCTAGTTGGCTAATTTTTCCATCTATTTCCATGTACTGTTATTTGATCAAGCGTTTCCATCTATCATCTGAAACCAGCCGACTGAACCATGTATTTGCCTGCAGTTTACGACATGATAGGCCTTTCACAGTGTCGATGGCTAATGCTGGGCCAAACACAAATGGCTCTCAATTCTTTATCACAACAGTCGCAACTCCATGGCTGGATAATAAGCACACAGTGTTTGGCAGAGTCGTAAAGGGAATGGACGTTGTCCAGGTATGCTTGATTTGCATTATGGTAAAGAAATGGTATAGTGTGGTACAACTATGCCATCTTGACCTGTTTAATGCAATGTTGCAGGCTATCGAGAAGGTGAAGACAGACAAGGCGGACAAGCCATATCAAGACGTAAAAATTCTGAATGTGACTGTACCGAAGTCTTAGCAGACTAGACATTCGTTCATCCATCAAGTAAGGGGGGCTTATTTTTGGAGCCATTTTACTTCAGCTTATTGTTTCGGCCTTCTTAGATTCTTCTGTGTTCATCTTCTTTTCAATCTTTCTTTGCAAATTATCTACTCTATTGTCAGATTAATTTCATCATGCGCCATTTTTTTCTCATCCGGCTCTGGTGAAGACATCTCCAGAAAGCCCGGTGCTTCATGGATCTCTTCAACATGAATATGAAACCTCTTGAAAGTCTGAAACAAAAAGACTTATCTTTCGCAAAGTAATTTGAAAGGCATATGATGAGTTCTACAATGTCAAAGGCTTCAAAGAGAGAGCATTCGCGAAAAATAATGTAGTTTTCTTGTATTTGTCGGGATCAATCACCGAAATGTTTGCATATCTTCTTTTGCAGAAAATTTGAGAGATGATAAGCAAAAAAGGAAAGAGTGAGCTCCCCACAAAATTGGAAATTGTACGTCACGAATCCACCTCTAACTTAATTTACAACGCCGTTCTTGGATTAATCAATTGTCTCTCTCTCTATCAAAAAGAGAGAAAAAAATGCTCTCTCAATTCTAATCCATGGCAATAGTAGCCACAAGTACAAGTCGAATTGGCATTTCTATGAATGTTGTAGAACTTATCACTTGCTCCAATTTAACATTCCAACAAGGATGAGAACTTGAATTGGTCATACCATTCACAAATCAATTGACAAAGTTATACATATAGTTACTTGATTGAGATTTGTAAAACATAAAATTAGGAACCTGACGGCGAACATCATTACGACGAACCATTAGTACCGTTGTTGATGCCAGGAAAAGAGAAGAGTATGGTTATTTATTCACATTTTGTGAGGTAAACTGTATTATCGGTTGCTACTTGAGACTAGCTAAATTGGTTAGATGTATAATAGAATTGGAAGTCAAAGATTCGGATCCTAATGTATTCAAATTATCAAGACAGCGAATCCTGTTGCACTCATACTGTATTATCAGTTAATATATAAGAACATGACAAGATTCATAACTTTTCTTGTAATCTTTTCATTTTATTGTCAAATTAACATTGCATTGGGAGTTTAAACCGCGTGAAGAGGGGGCGAGTGCCTATGGTCTGAACTTACTGCTCTCATAAAAGCATTTCCACGTATAGAGCATTGCTGATTTCACTGCCAAAAGCGGCACTCACTGCCAGTTTAGATATGATTACAGGACGCTGCCTCTTCATTTGCATTCTCTATCTGCACAAAAGGATAACTCAACACACCGTCACCATCACCTTCAATCCACTTATACATGCACACACCAGCTAGCTATATAAGCACAAGTGAGTGAGCGAGCTGGTTTATTTGCTCATTTCCTCTTCAGCTGATACTTCAAGACAACATCAATGGCGGGTCTCAAGCAAGAGCAGCTTGACTTTATCAGGAGCTTGCATTATCAGGTCTAACTCCCCTTCATTTTCTCATTTGCTCAAGCTTTTTACTTCTCTTTCTTGCCTCTTTAACATTTGTTTTTATAGCTTTTGTTGGTTCTTATGTAATTTGCTAAACTTGATGTGCATGCAATACTGCAAAACAGATTTAAGTACAGCAAAATTAATCGAAAGTTGGAATCTTTATGCGTTAGAATCAGGCCATTGAGGTTCCAGTTAATTCGAGCAAGAATTACTTCTTTACTGGAACATTAAAACACAAAAATCTCAATAGGAAGGTAAAAAATATAGGCTAGCTATACTTCCTTAATATCGTACTACATGTTCCGTGAAGGCTGATGAACACCTTGTAATTGAATGATCGAGTAGCATTTCTCTTTCTTAAAGTCCATCAGTGGTAAGTTATTGGATTCACTATGAGATGACTTTTCAATCACCTAATTAGGGGATTTTGGACAACAACTTCGATTGTCTCTTTGAAATGCGAGATAAAACAGAAAATCCACAATTTGTCATTGAAGTGGTCGGCATGTTCTGCAATAATGCTGATATTTCCATAGCGAATTTGAACCGATATATGTAACTTTACAGCTTATATTGATTATTATGTAAAAAATGACGTTTTTTTGTCCATCTTATTACTATTAACTCCTGTGCAATTGATTTTGTGATCAGGATTGGACCTACTATCTATGAGAAAGTTGGCAGATGTGCTCACCAGCTCAAGGGCTGTGCTAGCGGGTAATTGTTCTTTACGTTTTGGGATTTATCTAATCACTTGCTGATTCATTTAGTGTAAAATTAAGTTATTTTCTCGACAATCCTGTGTTTCATTTAGATTCATGTTGAGTGAAAATGAAGAGTTAAGAAGTTTTAATTTCTCAAGATTGTTTATTTAACTAGAATGTGAGGAGAACATGAAAATGCACTTTGTTTAAGAACTTTTTACGTGCATGTACATAGCAGCCTTTTTGTAGTTTTCCATAACAACCGGAAAGAATTGAGAACATTCCAAATTAGAAACTTAGGAGGTGATCATAAAGTGCAAATCTATTCAAGAATCTCTATGCGCGTGAGCATTGTTGCACGTGTCAAGTTGTCCGATTAAAATGAAACATTTAGAACAATCCAAATAAGAAATTTAGGACAATCATATGTGCAAATGCATTTAAAAATGTCAATGCGCATGAGCTTTGTAGCATAATGAATGTGAGCGTGATAAGCGTGTGGTATGTGGTGCGTAATGAAATGCCTGCAGCTGTATAGTTGAACAAAAGTGAGCATTAGGAGCACAATTCGACAAGTCAAGCTTGAACCTTGAGAAGCAAACAAGTTAACGGTTTCTAACCATATATAGATCTAAGATGCTTGCTGATTTCAGACAATTGGATAGAACATTTGTTGACAGTTTTCATTAACCATATACATCTTAAAGCCTTTTCAACAGAATTTAGTGTAAATGATGTTAAAGCTATTCAATATCAACAAATGAATTATAAGAAGCAAAGTGCAAGCTAATACCATATCTGGATTTGCACATGCAGTATAGGTTGTTGCCGATTAGCATCTGCTTGTGCTGAGCTCCATCGTGCTGCTGGTGAGATGAACAAGGAAAGGTGAGATAAGCAGTACTTTTGTTGTTAAATTATAGTAATGCTTTCATATGAATACATTTGATATGCTAGTTATGACACTTAAATTCTATGATTCTTTCGTTCATTAAAGAATGTCTTGATAAAGACAGCTTCCTGCCTTTGTTGCTTTGCACAATTTGTGATGTGAAGTTTAGAAAGTAACAGTTATGACGATAAAAACTAAGGAATTCATCAGATACTCCTTTTGATTCTAGAAAGTTGTATTGCAGATAGTATGAACAAGTTTGTAGGAAATGATCAGCCTGCTTATCATATTTGATTTGGTATTCAAGAGTGTGAAGTTGTGTTTTCGACATTGCTTTCCCCGTAATATCTGCATTTTCTTTGAAGGCAGGAAATGATCAGCCTAGTTATCATATCTTATTATTGGATGCAGCCTAGTTATTAACAAATAAATTTTAACTTCATAAACAATTACAAGTATACAAAAATAAGCAATCTTTCTACCGTATCATGTTGAACACATTTTAGTCACAGGATATTTTCCGACGACTTCCTCTCTGTGCATTTCAATGGGACTTGGGATGTTGCTTTTAGGTGCCTTGAGGCTTTTAACAAGGTCAAAAACGAGTACCAAACTATCAAGGGAAAGCTCGACGAGATTGTTGGGGTAATATACACTAAATTTAGCTCTTTAGCATGCATATCTGGTTAGATTAGTTTATCCTCTAATAATAATGTCACTGGATACAGAGGGAGACGCAGATCCTTGTCTGGGAATGCACAGTTAAGAAACAACTGCCATAGAGTGTTAGTTGGTCACCGTTATTTGCAGTGCTTCAGCAGAAATTTCAACTCCTGTTTTGTGGTGTGTGGCATGGAAAATAATAGTTCACTGGAACTCAGTTTCTAAAGTTGCATGTTTTTTTGTGAACAAATACAGCTGATCTTATTCAGCTGATATGTTAGCATGAATGGGGTGACTATATAACAAATATAATAATATCATGGGAAATTAATTTACGGGTATCTGAAGCAGACCCTAATTCGTAGGTAGATCTTTGTATTTTTAGGATGTAGCATACACGTCATTGAGGTGAAAAAATGGGTTGCATTTAAGTCCATCAGTCAGTGATATATTAGTAATCCGTTAGTGCGTTGCTGACGTATCTAATTTTTTTTGTTTGAATAATATTTTAAACACAAAAATTCTTCTTCTTCTTCTTCTTCTTCTTCTTCTTTGTATTACATCAAATTTTCTATCTGATACATCCTACATCCTTGAACCAGATTGTTGCAGATTTAAAAAAATCAAACTACTTCTTCTACAATCACTAAGTTGTTTGACCAATTGTTTTAACAAAAATTGCACAATTAAAAGAGAAACCAAAATTTATTGAGAATTTGAAATTGAAATAGTACAAATAGTCCCAAAATCGATTCCACAAAAATTCCAAACTGAAAATCCTAAGAACACTGCAATTGAAACCCTAATCTAACTTCAAATTGCAGCAAGAATTAACAAAGAACTTAAAAAATCAATGAACTTTAGAGCACCCAATTCCTGATTCCACACCGTCAATGAACTTCAAAAATCAATGAACTTTAGGGCACCCAAATTGCAGCAAGAATTAACAATGAACTTCAAAAACCCTAATCCAATAGTCACCTTCTCTTTTGTAGGAGAATTTCGGTCCTATTTTAGTGGCGTTGTATCAGTAAGGAAGAGAGAAAATGGACATAATGATTTAGACCGGTTCGACTAACCTTGCATACTTCCACTACCTAAGTTTCTCACTTAGGATTTTTCTAAATTCACTATATCGTTGATTGATTATAACTCAATCCAACAAGGCCTTACAAGGAGGTTGATTCCTCACTCAATACCTCAAAGCCTTACAAAGTCACCTTCACTTTCAAGCTAAGTGAAAACTTTTACAATACTTAATTCCAGTTCAAAAATAAACCAATGTTGCTTTCTCTCAAGACTCACAACTCTAAAGTCTTTACAATGTTGTTTTTTAAGGTTCACAACAAACATTTCCCCACACCCAAGGTGCATACAAAAAGATGCAAGTAAAAGCTCTATACTAGGAGTATATGTGTTTGCTTGATGCTCATAATCTTCTCTCTAGCTGGATTTTGGTGTTTTGGGGTTGATAAATTGATCTAAATATTTGAGACTTGAAAACACATGATTATACATGCATTCTCTGCCTTTTCTTCATGTGTTTATAGCCTTTCTTGCCCATATGACTGTTGGGGTTGATAATCTAGCTATTGGAGTGCATTTGATGCTTGATTTTTTGTCATATATGACTTACTCGAGTAAGAATTATTTCTACTCAAGTAACTCCTCTGCAGATGCCAATATATTCAAATTCCTTGATTTTAGCACTCTCATTTATTCTGGAGCCTTCGATTACTCAAGTAAGCTTATTTTCTACTCTCTGTGTCCACTGATTCTTTTTGGTCTTCTGCTTGCTCGAGTGAACTCCAACTTGGTCGAGTGAAAGCTTCACTTTCTCATACCTCTGGAACTTGTTTTACTCGAGTGAGTATCAATTTTACTCGAGTAACACTTTTTTTTACCCAAACAATTGAATCATTTGGCCATCTCATTGAACATTGTGTTTTGTTATCTTAATTACCAATTTTTGTTCATCATTAAAGTACAAGAGGATCTAAATGTGAACCCCCTTGGTTCAACAATCTCCCTTTTTTTATGATGACAAAATCTTCATGAATTTGAATGTTACATCAATGAAAACAAATTAGATTAAGGATTATATTCTTGTCAAGAGGTTAGAATCATGCAAAATAATGTATGATCATAAAAAATTGACAAATTCATTCAATACTCATCTTCCCCTTTTTGTAATCATAAAAAAGATTTAACAATAAACAAGTTTTTGCTCCCCCTTTTAAAATCAATTTGTGCATATAAAAAAGTATATAATCTCCCCTTATCTATTTCAAACCATTACACACATCAATGACAAATGAAGAGAATTGAAGAAGTTGGAAAGATATTATCATTAATAAATTCAACTCCAATGATGTAGGATCTTTACTCTAAGAATGTTAAGTCTTTTAGAGCGGAGATCCGTTCTGATACCAATTATAGGAGAATTTCGGTCCTATTTTAGTGGCGTTGTGTGAGTAAAGAAGAGAGAAAATGGATACAATGATTTATAGTGGTTCGGTCAACCTTGTCTACGTTCACTACTCAAGTTCCTAGCTTAAGATTTTTCCAAATTCACTATATCATTGATTGATTACAGCCCAATCCAATAAGGCCTTATAAAAAGGTTGATTCCCGTCTCAATACCTCCAAAACCACCTTCACTTTCAAGTTAAGTGAGAACTCTTACAATACTTGATTCCGGTTCAAGAATAAACCAAGGTTGATTTCTCTCAAGGCTCACACCTCTAAAGCCCTGACAATTTTGTTTTCTAAGGTTCAAAACAAGGTGTATACAAAAAGATACAAGTGAAAGCTCTAGACTAGGAGTACATGTGTTTACTTGATGCTTATAATCTTCTCTCTAGCTTGGTGTAGGTGTTTTGGTGTTGATGGATTGATTTAAATATTTGAAGCTTGAAAGCACATAATTATACATGCATTCTCTGCTTTTCTTCATCTATTTATAATATTTCTTGCCCATATGATTGTTGGGGTTGATAATCTAGCTATTGGAGTGTATTTGATGCTTGATTTCTTGTCATATATAACTTACTCGAGTAATAATTATTTTTACCTGCAGAGGCCAATACATTTAGTTGAATCATTTAACCTTTGTAACAGAGGAGAAGAATCATTGACGGAGAAAGATCAGTCAATTGAACGTGCTAAAGCACTTCTCAATTCTTCACTTTTGGCCAATCTAATGCACTCTGCTGAAATAGAAACACATATTTATTCTCATCAAAAAAGAAAAACAAAATAGCATAGATTATGGGGGGAAAAGCCATGAGTTAAGTGATTTAGTTCAGGAAAAAAAATTGTGAAAGTAAATCTCACATAGGCAATCAGAATTTAGAAGTTCAAAAAACATGATCAATATTGAATGAACCCAGAAAAAGAAATAAATCAAGAACAATATGGATATTGTCACGACCCATTTTCGGACCATGACCGGCGCACAAGCCTCAGAGATATAGACATTCTACCCAAAATTATTTATTAATCCAAATATTTAATAATTAGAAAAATATTTTATACTGAAAGTATTTATTTATATAAAATGAATATAAATTTAATAGAGTAATGTAAAGTCAAAACCCAAAATACAAAATATAAAATACAAAATGTAGCCTAATAACCCAACAACAATCTGATGTGGAGCTCTAATAATAAAAACAAAAGTAGAACTCGAATAAGGTGCACTCACTATATAAAAAATGTCTCACTGGGATTGAGGTGTCAAACAGTTGCTGAGCGTAAAAATTATCACCTGAAAAATAGGTTTACAGATAGACAAAAGAATAAAAAAGGTAAGAATTCCTAGTGAGAAAAAGATACTTCAGACCGGCTCCAGGCCTCACATAAACCGTTTTGAAAACAATTTAAAAATATGCCGCATACGTATACACAAGGATACCATATAATATACACACTACATACGTATAGCTTTCAGAAAATCATTTCACCAAAAAGTTTGCACCCAAGACATATAACATGCAGTCAGACTATATATATATATATATATATCAGAGTCAGAATATGGGACTAGAACAGACAGAATAATAATGTGAACTCCGCTACCAAACAAAATAAAGCATGTATCTGGTCGGATACACAGTCACCCAATTACCCCTGTAACTAGGGCATTGACAGAGCATTGGTGTACCAAAAGCTACATACCCCATAACTAGGTGTCCCATATTAGAATATTATATACGAATAATATTAACAGACGAACATGCAAAGTATAAACCATTTTGCAAAAAATATTAATATATACCATATATAAATATTATATATCAAAAACAGAATTTTTGTAAATTAATAATCACATAATTTGGATTATTAATTAGTCAAATAATTATTAGTCCAATTTCAGATCATAGTCAGGCACAACAAAAACTACATACAGAGTCTGAAGACACGGGCTATGTGTCTGAAGCTATCATTTTACTCATCTGGAATCCAAAACTAAG
The DNA here is from genome assembly GCA_948243855.1 of Flueggea neowawraea. Classification (NCBI taxonomy): domain Eukaryota; kingdom Viridiplantae; phylum Streptophyta; class Magnoliopsida; order Malpighiales; family Phyllanthaceae; genus Flueggea; species Flueggea neowawraea. The sequence goes on from CAODLS011493815.1 coordinate 9,055, forward strand.
GATCCAGTCAAACGCCACTAGCAGGTGGATGGTCCAGCTGGCAGTAGGGCTGGGCATTTTGGCTCCCGACTCGAAAAAACGTTAGTCTGGGCAAATAATTCTTGGCCCGTGGCCTGGACCAAAAATTTTTTATATAACATAGGGCCGAGCCTGGGTTTATGCTTTGGGCCTGCAGGCCGGCTCGGCTCGGCCTGCACATATATATATTTTATATTATATATATAATATATAATATATTAATATTAATTTGATGTATTATGTGTTATAAATTAGTCAAAATGATGTTAATTATAAATTTAAGAGTTATTTAGTATTTATTAAAGTATAATTTATATAATAAAGTATATGTTAAATTATATTTTGATAAAGAATATATAGAAAATTAATATTTTTTTATTAAAAAATTAGCATGCGGGCTGGCCCTGCCCGACCCGACCTTTTGAATGGGCGGGTCGGGGATGGGCATTTGGCCCCCTCAATCGGGTCTGGCCCGGCCCTGTCCGTATGACCGAGCTGGAAAAAAACCTTCCAGCCTGACTCGGCCTGGGCCCAGCCCTAGCTGACAGGAACACGAAGTTGAACAATTATAAATAGAACAAATATCAAAATATGGTACTATGACAATACTAAATGTATGAAATGTAAATGCAAGTGTTGACACTCGCTAGACGTCGAAAACTCTTTTAAGTCGAAATTAATCGCCCTTGATTAGAAAATCGATACTTACATAAAATTACAAATTTGCCCTTGTATTTATCCAAAATTATTCTTTAGTCCCTAAGGCCCTGAAAAATTATAAAATAATCCTCAAATTTTTGGAATTAATAAATTAGCCCTCTAAATATTTAAAATTTATTATTAAATCTCCTAAATTTCTAAAATTGTATTTTTAACTTAAATTCCCTAAAATCACTACTTTGGCCCAAACTCTCACTGCACTTACAATTTAACTATTTACCAAATATCACGTTTAGTCATCACTTTTCAACCAATCACATTTCTTCTTTCATTCTTAAATTTTCCACAATTGGATTTCAAATCATTTCGGCATCAACCAACCCGTGATCTTCATCATTTTAACCAATCAAAAACATCATCCTTCTTCCTTATTCACCCAAAAATCATTCAAACCAATTTGTACTCATTCAAGAACTCCAAGCCATTCAAAACAAATCCACCCAAATCATACCAAACCGATGCTACAATAACCATGGATTTTCAGCAAACACAACTGATGCAAAACAACTAATGGAAGTAAAGAAACAAGTCTTGAAGTTGAAATTTACCTCAAAGTTGAAGAAGAAGATGCACGGCAGCGAAGAGAGAGACGGAAGAGAGAGACTGAAGTGAGAGAAAGAGATGAAGTGAATGGCAGAAATTGCGTGTAGTTGACTTAAAAATGACAAAAAAGGGATGGCGGAATGGGCACGGCATGGGCTGCTCTGACAGAGGAAGAAAAAAAGAGACGAAAATTTTGCCCAATTGACACCAAACGACAGCCTTGAGATGCAGACGACAGGTTCAATCACACTAACGACACACAGCTTGACAACGAACGACACATGCGTGGCGTGGACGACAGAAACAAGTTGATCGAACGACGCATCGTTTCCAGCAGCTTGACACCTAACGACAGCATGCACGCCTGTCAAACGACCTGCAGCTTGGCTACCAACGACAAACGATCGGTCTTCCAGTCTTCTTTTTTTTTCCAGATTTCATTTTCAATCAATTTTTTCCACCAATTTTCACTTAATAATTTATTTTCAAATCACTCATAACCTTCATTAATCATCCAATTAACATCTTAAACACAAAATTTACCCTTCAATCACCAAAAAAAATAAATTTCAATTTATCCCAAATTTAATTATGAAAATAAAATAATAATTAAAATAATTATTACAAAAAAAAATATGAGATATTATAGATATTCCGTACCCACCAGCCCTATTAATCGACAACTCATTCTGAGTAAATCGAAATACGAAGATCATTTTTACTTCACTTTTCTTTTATTAGTTTAATGGTATTTACATGTTAGACTATTATCATGTCATGAACTCATGATCTTCTTTGACTTCTAATTAAATAAGTGCTTAAGGTTTGTTGGTTTCCTAAGACTTGATTAATTACAAACTAATTAAGCAAATTACTAATGACCTTTTTCATTTCAACCTCTCCAACTAATGCTACGCCGCTAGGCACTAATTAAGAAAATAACGATTCGGTACTATTAAACTAAAAGTATTCTCAAACTAAAATTAATTTGAAGATTTTTATGTACTCTCAAATTGATTTGAAGATGGGGAGATATTTTTGTGGTGCTTCAAATTAATTTGGAAATTTCTGTGAATCAAAAACTTTTTAATTATTAAAAAATATATATCACTATTGACACACAGGTACATCTAATCATTTTAATTGGAATTTTCAATAACATCATCAATTAGAGATTTTGAGGTTTAACATATTCGTAACAAGATTTTTGTTATTACCTTTTCTACTAGTACCTTTTTAATAATTACCTTTAACAAGTCAAATTAAATTTTCCCTAAAAAAGACATGAAAATTATATATATTTTTAATAATTATTTCCCATGTGATTTAAATTCTAGTCTTGATTTTTACATACTTATTAGCTGAACCATCTCTCATTAGTAGAATAATTAAAATTATATTAGACAATCAAATCATATATACATTATGAGATGAGATCAGGTTATGAATTGCCAAGTGGCACTGTGTTCAATTTGTTGGGTTGTAGTTGGTGACCCATCAATGAGAATAGTGTTTAACTAATGTTAGACCCGGGCAATGCTCCGGGATGCCATGAATATAATTTCTTTTTGAATATAAACTATCTTCTTTGTTACATGTTAAGATGTTTAGCCCTAATTAGAATTTGTCAACTTTTAATCTTGTATGTATGTTCAGTGCCTCGATTTAGTCGATAAAATGTTAGATTTAACACTTGCCTTTCCTCAACAATTCGAACTTACTAAACTTTTTGATGGTAGCTTGAATTGTAACATCTTTGAATAGCAAAAAAAAAAAAAATCGAAAACAGAGGAAAATCAATATGTAGTCTAGCTAGGAAACCTACAACGTTAGTTTGGTCATTCCTCTACATATATTGTAATTTCCCTTAATTATCCAGGTCTTGATTGCTTTGATTGCATCACTCAGAAAATCATATTGTTTTGCCATATTTTATGTTTCAAATCAGAGATGAGACAACTTATAAACGGAGAGTAACAAATGAAAATCTTTATGAAACAAATGATCCATGAAACTGGTTAAGAAGAATAACACAAGGACAAAACAATCAAACTCAACATATCAACCCAAATGAAAATCTTAATTTCCTCTGCAGAGGCCAATGTATTCAGTTGAATCATTTAACCTTTGTAACGGAGGAGAAGAATCGTTGACGGAGAAAGATGAGTCAATTGAATGTGCTAAAGCACTTCTCAATTCTTCACTTTTGGCTAATCTAATGCACTCCCCTGAAATAGAAACACATATTTATTCTCATAAAAAAAGAAAAACGAAATAGCATAGATTATAGGGGGAAAAAGCCATGGGTTAAGTGATTTAGTTCAGAAAAAAAAATTGTGAAAGTAAATCTCACATAGGCCATCAGAATTTAGAAGTTCAAAAAACATGATCAATATTGAATGAACCCAGAAAAAGAAATAAATGAAGAACAATATGGATATTCTGTACCCACCAGCACTATTAATCGACAACTCATTCTGAGTAAATCGAAATATGAAGATCATTTTTACTTCACTTCACTTTTCTTTTACGAATATTGAATGAATTTGAGAGTATAAAATCAAGCAAACCACCAATACAAGAAAATGTCACACACGAGAAGAAAGCTTAATGAAGGAGTAGTTCAAACAATGATGCGGCTAAAGAGGTAAACAATTTTAATGTGTACTGAAGCGGTTGGACTGTTGCTATCCATTGAGTCATTTTATTTATATATTTTGTGCATGTATTGGATATTTAAGTTGCAGGACATCATTAAACTGATTTTCCAACAGTTGCACAATTTTTTGGCCCTCTTGGTTTTTGGTACACTAAAATACTTTTAACTTTTAATTCTCAAAATGCAGAGAAAGTTCACATGATTATTTTGATTGTTATTACAGGTTTTGGAGACTTTATCAGCTCTGGACCGCACAATCCATTCTCCACATGCAACTACACAGGTGATTGTAAAAATAATCTTTTGGTTTAAATGCAATTCTTAGTTTTTACTATAGAGTCATTTCCTTTGCTATTTCAATCTTTAAATATAGTTTCTTAATTTGAAGACATGAAAACAATTATTCAAAGTTCAGATTTTTGGCTAAACAAATTGATTTCGAAGGTTTCGATTTTCAAATGACAATTTCGATGCTCTTTGACTATTTTTGATAAATTGCTCGGATAACTTGAGATTTGCTCAAATAACAAATTGTTTGGCTAAACTTGACAATTTCGAGGCTTTTAGGGAAAAGGATGATTTTTTTTTTATGACTAAATGGTAAGGTTTCATACAAAACGATGCTCTTGAGAATTCTTAATATAGCTGAATAAATGGTTGCTTTCTAGGTAGAGTCGAATGATTAGTTGGTAACAGTGTTGCTTTGTACTAACGGTTCTCAGTTCATTTGCTGTATCAGTTGAAACATCAACTCCTTCAAATCTGTAGTGCATTGGAAAAAGTTGAAAGTGACGCTTCAATGGTGTTAGGCTTTTAGCTGATCTTTTTTTAGTTTAGTGTTCTTTGTAGTAATGGCTTCTGTTGTTATGATTAAATATAAGGTTTAATATAAATTGGCCGCTAATTCTAGGTGATAAGAATAATGATTTGCATGTTATTCATATTGCGAATACGACTCTAATGAGCTTTGCGGCAGATTTGAAATAGGTTATCTTAAACTTTATGGGTTAGAGCTTATGCTGTAAGGAAAGCTCACGAGACATTTCAATTTCAATTTTTACACTTATGTTCATTCATTATGAAGGAATCGAGTACCCGTTTAACAAATAAACAGTATAAAATGAGGTTCAAATTACCTACCTCGATTCCGGCAGAAGCATAGCAGTAAACAGCAGCTGCAGGACCAGGTATCGATGTTGTTCTCGCTAGCAAACTACAGTCGGATAGTAGACGGGATTGCCCGGCTCGTTCGCAGTCTAGATGTCACGCTGATCAACACTATCGACGGACGATTCACGGTGCGAGGAGATGGAGGAAGGATGAGGGAAGGGAGAAACATATTTCTCCTCCCTCCTTCCTTTTCTTTCTTCTCTTTTCCTCCACTTCTTCTTCTTTTCTTTCCTCCCTCACCCATATATATAGGCAAACAAATAAGCCTCAACATGGGCTCATTATGGGCCTTATGAGCTATGGGCCTTCGTGGGTCCAACTCAATTAGGCTTACCAATTAGTCTCGGTTTACAGTCCCGGTTTACACCTTGACCGACCGGTTCGGTTCACCCGTCATGGGCGGACCGCTTTTCCAACATATCACACTCGCACGTGACGGAACCTTAACACGTCATGTAACATGGTTAGCACTTACGTAACCATGCTCGATCCTCTCGTCATACAGGCAAATAGACCGCGTGATCAGCATACGATGAGAGCATATTTGCTATACACCTATTATGGTTATATAACAGCTCTTAACGCAATCCTGCTAGAAGGTGTCTCTTCACATAACAGCTCCATTATGTCAATGTATATGCAGCAATAGCTCAGACTGCTGAAAACGTATGACTTTCCCTAGTTCGTAACCACACAATCGCTGCTTTCGAACTTCACGATCTCACGAAAGCTTTTCTCAAAGTTCACACATCATGTGACACGCTGCATGAGAGCTAGCTTAGCAAACTTATGAGACTAGTGCAAATACGTCTAGAAACAAATTTCTCCTCTTACACCAGACAATCCATATAACCAAGTTTACTTTCTCAGCTAGTCACGCTTGGTCGAATCAATCGTGACCATTAACGACAAGCTAAAGTAGCCAAACTCAACTACACGTTTTGAATGTGTTAAGAGTCCTAAGGGTAGGTAGTACCAATAACCACATGTTCACGACACGGTCTCACACTAAGAAAAGTGAGATCATTTTTCAGTCTTTTCCATCCTTATGGTCGTATATATAACACAAACGATTTGATCATGTGCTGTGGTGTTCTTTACTTCTCTTGGAGAAACGCATATTTATACAACATTATCAATACCACACAAAAGCTTCAGTTACGATGTATTTTGTCATCTAACCTTAATCCACACTTAACATGATTACTTCTGGCTTTAAGACAGAATATGCTAAATTTCTCTCAATTTTAGCATTTGATCATTTAATGATCAACATAGGAATTTATCCTATGGTGTACGTATATTTTCATATTTCTTGCCATTTACAATGAACTCACAATTGTAAAATGCAAGATGACCTCTTGATTATAAACACACTCTCTTTCTAAGTTCAAAATCAGCCTCATCTTAATTATTTCCCAACAAATTAGGAAAACTAAGGTAAACACCCGTGTGAGTGGGTTACTTCTCTGTGCCAATATGCTTTTACATTCAATACTACAACAAATGTTAACTCTCAACATTTGTGCTCGTGTATTGCTTACGATAATCTTATAAATATCATGTTTTAAGGGATTACACATTTCGTGTGCCATGCGGGTATTAAGAAACTTGTTCCTTGTGGGCTTTCATTAACGGATCTACAATCACATGGACTTACATTTCAAGTTCACTTCTCATTATGAAACGTGTACTCAAATTCACTTGTTCTTGTGCAACCAAGTACTTCACAACATGATACTTGGTCTCGATTTGCTTTGACTTATGAAAGATCTTCTTGATCTTTAAGCAATCGAGGTTGACTGTCACTAAGACTGTCATAGATTATTTAGGTGGTTAATGCTAAGTGGACCATTCCACTATATACCTAACCTTCGCATTACACTGTAACTAACGAAGCTATGGTCTCAGCTTCTTTTGCCACACACTTATATATGTGTTCCTCACTATTATGTGGAGTGGATTTTCTGCTAAGTTAGAACACATAACTTGATATGGACTTCCTCATAGTCCACATCATTATATGGAGTAGTCACTATGTCTCATTTTATCGTAAGACCTTAAGATAACACAGTGCCTTGCAGTGTCTCTAAAGCATCCAAATATCTAATTCACTGTTTTCCAACATCCTCTTTTTGTGTTGGATTAAAATTTGCTAGCTAACTTAATTGCATGACAAACTCTAGGCATTGTACACACCTAAGCATTTATTTGTGTATTACAAGACATAGTCTTGTAATTAACATATGTACTCTATATTGCAAAAAACATTCACATGACATTTGTATGAAGAACATTTCTTACATGTTCCTCATTTCACTTAAGTTTATGGACACGTGCACTTCCTATGTGACTTGCTCTTAGTCACGGGGCATCTTATAGGTTATGCATTTTTACATCTTGAAACGTTCAAGTACTTTGTTGATCCATCTCATTTAAAGAGGAACAACAATCTACTCAAACGATCTCTTGGAGTTTGACTCCAAGTTCAAACCATATTATATATCTCAAAGTTGGATTCTGGCCAATCTTTGAAGTCATTCAAGTATGCTAGATCATTTCTAGCTCCAAGTGTGATATTCACTCTAGGTAATAATGAAAACATTCACATTGGCATTATCAAAACATACATGAATATACCATCTTTCTCGAAAAATGTCTAAGGTCTTACCTTGGACGATGAAACCATTAGGGTAAACCATATATGTTCTTTTCCAAATTCTTTATTAAGAATTAGACAATGAAACTATTAGGTTAAATCTTATAGGTCTCTACTCCAAATTCTCTATTGAAAAAAGGAGTCTCTACATTTCATAATATAGGTCAAGGCATAGACTAGTTCGAATGACCAAAGTCTATTCGATGAAGGTAAATCTTTCAAGAATGTGGACTTTCCAATCTCGTTGAGAAAATACCCTTTAAGCGATTATCGATGTCTTACTCGATATATCGTCCACATATCCACTTATCTCCAATGGGTGCTCGCCCTTTGGGTAGATCAACCAGTTTTCAACATGTAGCACTTCCATTACTTAATTCATATAAGTCTCACTGGGATGAGTGAACATCTAACATACTCATAGGTTCATCATTTACTTGTGGGGTTGCTAAAAGGATCACGACCAATTCATTTATCGAATAAATGTCATTATAAGAATTCATTTATCAAAAAAATATCGTCGTGATACTTTATCCTTTTATTCTTACGCGTTTTCAAAAATGCTCCCACTGGGTTTAAGCTCCATATAGAAACTCCCACTGGATATACATTTTTGAAATGCTCCCACTAGGTTTAAGTTTCCTACTCCCCACTGAAAAATAGTAATCTTGATACTCCCATTGGATTATTGTTCCTTATAGGAACTCTCACTAGGATCAAGATTTTCTACTCTCACTAGAAATAAGAATCTTTCTCCCACTCAAGTCAGGATCAGGAACATCCGCACATACTTGAGGTAGATGAGATAAAAGTTGAATCGTTCCAAAACCTAGTCGATGCATCCTTTCCAGAGAAAGAGATAACAATCGGTCGGATTAATGGATCGATCTTTTAAGATTTTAAAATCTAAGGACTCAGTCAATGCATCTCTTTCGAGGAAAGAGATAACATTCACTCTGATCAATCTCTTGAGATTTTAAAACCTAAGGATGTAATCTAATGATTTACAATACTCAACTTTCTACCTCATCTCTCATCCTCCTCAAGAATTCTCCCACTCGGATGGAATGATCCTGATGGACTTAGTTCTTGAGTCTCAAATAAAGTGAAATCTTTTCTACTTTAATCCCAGCTAAGAAATCTATTCCTTAAGGAATGTGATTTCTTGTAACTTATTACTATGTCAATTTCTCATTATCCCACAATAATTGTATCATTCGACACAATAGAGTATCTAACACCTCATGCCTCTTAGTCTTTTCAACCAAGGTATCATAGATATTGGCAATACATCTCTTGGTTTCAAGTGATTTAGGCCATACGCTCGACCAATCCACAACTCATGAGATGTACAAGTAACGAGCTTGGAGGGCATACAATTTTTGAACTTTGTAGCCTTTGCCATCATAGTTCTCACCATATTGAGAAGAGTTTCACTTCTCCTCTCCGCTATGCAGACTTTTACAGAATTAGAAACAAACAACTTATGTTAGCTTCCTTTTCATCACACAAAGCTTTGGACATATCTTATAGATATTCACGACTGTAGTCGATGTACAAAACTTTATTTGGTTCTCATCTTGACTAGCAAGAAGTAATAACTAACTTTGCTATTCTTATGAGAAATCAAATAGATATGATTGCACCTTCTACAATCATATATATAAAAGTGATGAAGAAGTAGGCCTTAGCATTGCCCTCTCATTCTTTTGACGTAATACATCAAAAGTCGATTATTAGCAATGAGAATTTAACTCAAAATGCCTTTTGAAATGCTTTCTTCTCTAGTATTTCTTATTTGCAATGCTCGTAATTAGACAATTTGAACTTATACAAGTGCCTAATACTCCCACTTAAACTAATCAATGTACTCGATTTTGTCGAAGTGGTTGAGTTACGTGCATCAACTTCACATAATCCCCCATGACCATATGAAGTAGCAATAAATGAAAACTAGGTTTTCCAATAGTTAGGTCGTCTATCTTAACTAAGAAACCACTTTTAGTGCCAAAGTAGCTCCCACTCAAATATGATCTAACAAATATTGTTATTGTTAGAACATGAATTGAATGAAAACTTCAATAAGGTTGCGACAGAATCTCATACAAGAAAAGGCTCGGGTTTTGCACAAGACTAGCTCGCACAAGACAACAGCTTCAACTCCCACTTTTGAGTTGTTCCTTGTATGCTCAACTTGTTTTTTCCTTGAACTAGTTGGAGTACGATGAAGTCATATCAAAACTTCAATGTGAGGATTCTTAAAATTGAATAAGCCATCAACTAACGACGAAATTCAATAAAGAACATCGAACAAGGTAACTCTTCTCACTTTTGTGAGTTTGAGCTACATTGTCTCAAAAGTGTGTTGGTCACATGTGATATACTTTTGGTAGTTAAAATTTTACTCACAAAATATTAATGTTGTT
>CAODLS011494151.1:0-23348 GCA_948243855.1 Flueggea neowawraea
TGGGTTTATTGTCACTCTTATGACAATAATCGACTAGGGACATTTATAATAGTATTCTTTTATACTTCAAGGCTTTACTATCCAAATCACATATTTTATAACTTAAGCAGAATCACAATTTATGGATTTTTTATTAAATTAAATATGCACAAGAATAATAACGAGATAAAACAATGCCTCATACAATGTATTTGGGGTTAGGACTTACACTAACACTATGAATGTTACTTATTAACCTTAATTACGTTAAACTTAAGCCTTCAAACATTCAAGTCTTCTTCTTTTTCCCGTGTTTTGCTTGATTGAATCTAATGTACGTTGATTGTAACCTTTCGTAGGTTAAGTTCCTTTACGTACGTTACCAGTTTGATTACGTATGTTATGTATGTACTTTAGTACTCTAGTAACCTCTTTCTTGTTTTCCGCCTTTGGTTACATATGTTATGCAATCCTTACGTACGTGAAGCTTGCCTAACATACGTTACTTGTATCTTGCGTACGCAATTAAGTACTTGGACCATTTTCAGCTATTTTCTGGTCTTTCTCATCATCAAGATCATCATATAATGTTTGGTTCATCATCAAAATCATTTTAGGACATTGAGAAATAATCCAACAAAGGCTAACGACAAATATTTCCCACACTCAAAGTGTTTACAAAGGAATACAATGAAAGCTCTATGCTAGAAGTGATTGTGTAGACTTGATGCTCTTGATTTTCTCTCTAGTTTGATCTTTTATGTGTTTTGGATGATGTAAATAATAGGATTTTTTGCACTATGATAGCATGGGTTCATCATACCATCCTCAATCTTCTCTTGATTTATTTATAGCCCTTTTGAAGCAAATGATCGTTGGAGTGGATAAACTAGCCGTTAGAGAGAAATTTAAGCTTTTAATGCTCTGTCATAAACTTTTACTCATGTAACTACCTTTGTTACTCGAGTAAGCCACACCATCACTCAAGTGAGCCTTTTCTTCACTCGTGTTAATGACCTCCATTTCTCTTGTATTTTGACATTTCAGCTTTGTTCGTGCTCCATGAACATCTTACTTGCGTAAGTCAATTTTCTACTCAAGTGAGAGCGATAATTTTAATCTTCCTAGAAGGGCATATTACTAACATAATCCAAAGAATTACTCGTGGAATGTCTTGAAAATCATGTCCTTTGGCATAACTGATTACTTGCGTAATATAAATTGTTATTCGCTCAAGCTCTTCTCATATGTCCAGTTTCTTGATACTTTGCATTAATTAAGTAATAATTTCACTCATGTTTTGGTCATCATCAAAACACAAGAGGATCTAAATGTCAACCACCCTTGGTTCAACAATCTATAGATGAGTTATTGATTTTGATTTTCAAACTGTATTTAGTTGGATTTAATTGGTAACTTTTGGTTTTCAATTGGTAACCTAGTATTTTATTTATTTATTTTGATTTGTTTTTTGTCCATATAATGATACTTGGCATTCACCTTTTGCATTTCTATGCACAAATTTCCATAATAAAAGCTTCAAGCTTATGTAGTGTTTGTACTGTTTGTGTTATGTCCTTTTTGTAAACATCTACACACATTTTGTTCTCATTTTGTGATATTGCATTTTCATTATTTCAATGCACAATCTATATATGGATTTCAAAAAACAAAATTCTTCTTCAAACTTAAATAGTTTTGTACTCATTTAGTATACATTTTTTACACATTCTTCAAATGTTTTCTATACATTTTTCGTAACTGAAGCTTCAAGCTTGCATAGTGTTTGTGCTAATTGTAAATATTTGTTTCGTAAATGTTTGTACAAGTTTTGTACACATGTTGTAAAATTGTATTTTAAATATATCTGGTGTTGTAATCATTATATAAACAATATTGTATATTGTTTTGCATTTGGATTTTCAGAAAAAAATGGAATCTTTTGTGTTCTTAATGTTTTAGACGTTTTGTGCATATATAGTTTTGCAATTTCTCACAATAGGTCAAAAAGAGGCATTTTTCAAAAGCAATCCTTACTTGAAATTATTTTTTGTGATTTTATATCTGGTGTGGTACTCATTTTGTCCTCTTTTTTCATTATATGTTTAATATGTGGACATTTGTCCCAAAAAAGCTTTAAGTTTATATGTGTAACACCTCGCTCGAGTCTGATTAGCTTTTTTAATTCTCGATGATAATAGTTTATTTGTCCAGATCGTTAAAGTCTTGATTCAGGCATTAAATCTTGAGTGTTTTGAGTTTTTTAAGGTTCTTCAATCATGTTGGCATTCATGTGAGCAAAATAAAAGTTTTGATCCCAAAAGTCGAGGTCTTCTAAAGTTACATAACCTACGACACAGTCGTGTAATAGATCGTGTCCTATTACACGACCATGGAACAAATCGTTGTAACCTTTCTGTGTGATCAAAATTAGAAAACAGGTTATTACATGGAAGGTTACACGGCTCTGTAATTCGTCACCCGCCCATGCAAGTTGGGAACCACACGGCCCGACATATTGTCGTGCCCTTGTAAGCCCAATATGGCAATCCAAGAGGGGGTGAATTGAATTGTTTATATAAATTAAAACCTTTCGAATAAATCACAATATAGCCTTTGAAAAGCTTTGAGAAAATAGTAAATTCAATACACATAAGACTAAAATAAATGAAAGTAATGAGATGAAGGATAAGGAAAACAAAGCCCAAATTTATAGTGGTTTGGTCCTCCTTGACAGGTCAACTCCTCTAGCTTACTAGAGAGTTTTGAATCCATTAACAATATCTTCACTTAGTGGGAGGAGGGGAGCCTTTACACCTCCTATTTTTTAGGTTCACAAGAAACCTTTACAACTTCTTTTTAACTAGCCAAAACATGAAAACCAAAAGACTCTTTCTTTTACACGGAACAAGCAAGGAAGCCTATACAATAGATATATATTGTTTAATTGTTGGATTGATTGTTACTAGCCTTTCGATTCCAATATTGATTCGTACATGAGTAATCGAGAGATTTTTCCTGTGTGATAGATCATTCATAATTTTCTGCAAAGCTAGAGATAGCTCAATATAAATTTTCTGGATTAGGGTCAAACCTAATAGTGAAATTCACGAAACAATAAAGCAACATTAGATGTTTTAATTAGGAAGAGATTCCGATTGATTAACCTAGGCGTTAGCTAACTTGGGAGAGAGGTTAACATATTGAAGGAATTTCCACGGTCCATTTGCCAGAATAACTATTCGAATAACGAGCCATTGTCACTTAGTTTGGTTTAGGGGGATTTAGTGGGGATTCAGTCTCCAGGTACCGTTCCCATTGATTTTTTTACCTTTTGCATTATGTGTTTGCTCTCCTGTCAAGTTCATTTATTTTCATCTTTCAAACAGTAATTTGTAGTTTAGATAACAAAGTGAAAGTGAGTAGCTAATAATCATAATCTCTGTGAGATACGACACTCGGTACTCAGATCCACATACTATAGTCGATAGGTGCACTTGCCTTGAGTCTGTAGGTGTAGGCAGGCGTTACCAAGTTTTTGGCGCCGTTGTCGGGGATTAGGATATTAGGAAAATTGAATCTTTGTTAATTTGTCCATTTGATTTTCTTGTTCTTGGTTAATTTATTTCATTTTAATTGTTTTATTTTCTCTGTTTTTCTCATTGTTATTTAGGTTTAACGTCTTTTCAGAATTATGCTCAGGTTTGTTTGTGCGGTCAGTTTGCAGGTTGCTGTCAGTGTATGAGTAGGGGCAATTCTTCTGAGTTAGTTGAAGAAGACCTTAAGATTGAATAAGCAGCATTGCAGAGACTCAGAACAGACTCCGAGAAAGGGCCGAACAAATAGATAGAGAGAGAGAGAGAGAGAGATAATGATGGAGCAGAATAATCAAGCTGCAGAGGGACAGCCTGCTGGTAGGGCAGGGCCAGTAAATCCAATGGGTCAGCCTAGGACTATGGTGAGGCAAGTTGTTGCAGCCAACAACTTCGAGATAAAGTCAAACATTATTCAGATGGTGCAACAGTTCGTACAGTTTGATGAGTTGCAAGATGAGGACCCAAATGCTCATTTGGAAAACTTTCTGGCGATATGTGACACATTCAAGATTAACAGGGCCAACAATGATGCAATTAGATTGAGGTTATTTCCATTCTCACTTAGAGCCGAAGCTAAGCAGTGGTTGAACTCACTACCTAAGGAGTCCATTACTACTTAGGATCAAATGGCAGATAAATTCTTGTTAAAGTATTTTCCACCTGCAAAGACTGTCAAGCTCAGGAATGACATATCCTCTTATGCACAGCTTAAGTCATAATCTCTCTATGACACTTGGGAGAGGTTCAATGAGTTGCTAAGGAGATGTTCGCACCACGGGTTACCTATATGGCTATAGGTGCAGACTTTCTATAATGGGTTAAATCCAGGGACTAGACAAATGATTGATGCCGCAACAGGAGATAACCTTAATAATAAGACACCAGAGGTTGCTCAATGCTTGATAGAGGAGATGGCTATGAACAACTACCAGTGGCACACAACATGTTTAAGCCAACAAAGTCAGTAGGGGTATATGATGTCGATGCAATAATAGGTTTGGCTATTCAGGTTGAGGCTCTGAGCAAGAAGTTTGATAGATTTTATGTGGAAAAGCAAGCAACTCATGTAGGGTGTAGTGAGATGAATGAGGGTCAAGGGACTCAAAATTACATGGAAAATGTGAACTATCTAGGTCATGGGAATAATCCTCAGAACAACCCTATAGTAACACTTATAATCCAGGATGGAAGAATCATCCGAACTTCTCATGGGGAGGTCAGAATCAGCAGAGACAGAATCAACCACCTAGGTTTCAACAGCCATAGCAGTCAGTGAAACTGAATTTTGATGAGTTGATGAGTAAGTACATTGAAGCTTCTAAAAAAAGGTTTACCCATATTGAGACCACTTTGATGAATCAAGGGCCCTCAATCCAGAATCAAAGGCTTTCCTCTACAACTTAGAGAATCAGATTGGGCAAATAACCCAGATGCTATCTGAAAGGAAATCAGGCTCTCTACTGAGCAACACTGAAACGAATCCTAGGAAGGAGGTTCATGCTATTTTTTGTTAGTGGGGATGGTTAAACCATGGATGAAGAAAAATATTTAAAGAAAATTGAGGCAAATAACGTAGAAAAGGTTGAGGAAAAAAGGGTGCTTCGAGAGTACAAGCCTGGGATTCCTTATCTTGCAACACTTTTTAGGATGGAGTAAGTCAAAGCAAACACTTGTGTCAGTGAGAAGCCGACCATTAAAATAGAGGAGCAATAACTTTTGGTTGGAGCTAAGAAGTAAGAAGAAGGACATGAGCACAGTCAGCCACCACTTGAGCTACTAGAAAAGCTAAAAGACCCAAGGAGTTTCTTTATCCCTCTTACGATTGGTAGTTTAGACATTGATGATGCATTAGCTAACTTAGGTGATAGTGTCAATGTGATGTCATATGACTTGTTTAAAAAGTTGGACTTAGAAGAACCCACACCGACTAGGGTGCGTATGAATCCTAGAGGTATTATAAATAATGTTCTAGTTAGGGTAGGAGATTTGATGTTTCCTATTGATTTTATGATCCTTGACATGATGTGTGATTTGGAAACACCATTGATCCTAGGACAACCATTCTTAGCTACTTCTAGGTCCATTGTTGATGTGTATGATCGAGTGTTAATCCTTGGAATCGAGGATAAATGTGTTGAAATTAAAGACTCTAAGTTTAAACACCATTTTGACTCGCTTTTTACTGCGAAATGGTTGTTTTGTCTAGTGTGATGCAGGTACCTGACAAGGAAGAGTCAAGTGATGCACCCAAAGTTCATGAAAAGGTGTCTAGAGTCAATAAGAAGAGGCGCAAGACTCGGGGACATAGAGCAAAGGAAAAGGAGCATGTGTCACTGCCACCACAAGCCAAATCCACAACAATGTGTCATTTTATATGGCATGTAAAGAGTGAAGAGGTGAATCAATGTAATGGGCAGGTGCAATGAGTTGGGGCAAACACTTCGCAGAATGCGTACGACCCACTGTGATAGGTCTCACCCACCAATGTCTAGCTTATGACGTTAAATGAGCTCTTCTTGGAAGGCAACCCAAGCTTTGAATGTTTCATTTGATTTGTCATTTGTTATTTTTGAACTCTTGTTTTAGTTTTTATGTTCTGATGTGCCTAAACTTTCTAGTGTCAATTGATGCTTAATGGTGTTTTGTGTTGTGATCGAGTTAAATGCAAATTTTGTGTGAATTGAGGCATTTTTAGGTGCTAAGACATGTTTTTAAAGCCAATGGAGCCACTTCGGACCATCCAAATTCAAGGTAAGACAATTGGGGAGTTAGAAGGTCAAAAGAGGTATGTTTTTTAGCCAAACATTGAGTTACACGGCCCAAAACACGCTCGTGGCCATTTACACGGCCAAATTGCTTCAAAAATGGTTTGGAGTGCCTTAGTCATGTCTTGGAGTATTCATACCGTGTCTTAAGTGATTTGGTCGTGTCTCACTCGTTTTTACCCAATTTGATCCTTTTCATCTTCAAACTTCATAACAACGACCTCAATTGATTTTATCACTTTTCCTCTTCATTTTCTAACACTTAAACACTCTGGATTCATGTTTTGTATGTAATTGAATGCCAGATTTAAGGGCACATCTTCAAACTTCATAACAACGACCTCAATTGCTTTGTTTTGTTTTGTTTGGTTTTATTTTTGTCACTTGTGTTTTGGTTGTGTTCTTTTGTAAGGCCCCATCAATATTTGGATGGAATTCACACGAACAATTATCAGGATCAATCCATTTTCAGGGAAGTCCCAGAACTTGTTCTTTTTGTTCTTTACCTCACTGATTTTATTGTTAATGCTTGTTTCATTTTGTGTATTGGGGATAATGCACCGTTTAAGTGTGGGGTAGGGGCTTTGAACTTTTTCGATCAAGTTCTTGATATTATGGTTGTGGGATGTATGTTATTTGACAATGCAGATTGGTTGAATAGTTGAGAATCTTTAACATGCATTTGTTACTGGGAGGTTAGAATTGTATATTTTAAATCTACACTAGTTTGTAGTTTGTAATCAAATTTTTTGCTTTGGTTTTCCACCTCTATGACCTGTTTAATAATGGATTGTTTGATTTTAAATAAGTAGGGGCATATACTGAATGAATGAAAAAAATGGTTGTTCTTAACTTGCTTGAACCTAAACCGAGATAAGTAGATGGGGTTTGACACCTACTATGTTGTCTTAGACATGATTATGCAAAGCACTGCCATGAGGAGTTGTCTTAGTAACTGGAACACTCATCACAAATGAGCAGTTTTGTAGTCAAATGGGCCATCCTGAGTGGTAGAAACCGAAATAAGTGCAAAAAGAAGCACAAAGTCAGACTCTTAATTTACTGATTGTGTTTGTAGCAATGCAAGTCATTGAGATGGTTGAATCTATATAAGTGTGCAAGGTCCTGTTTAATTGTTGCCCAAAGTGCTTAATGTCACATATGTTAACTGAATTAATGAGTTAGAAGAGTGGTCAAATCATATCAGTTAATTTGGCCATGGAGCTTGACTTGTGTGTGGTTTGGGGGGTGTCAATTCGAGTCAACTAGTATCATATGCATAGTCTAGATTCTCCACTATCCAATTTATTTTTGTTAGCACATAATGTGAAGTCCCATTCCATTGTATTAAGAGGTTGGCTAGAATGTTTTGCTCCCCTTGTCTTACTACTTTCTTTGCTTGAGGACCAGTAAAAGCTTAAGTGTGGCGTAGTTTGATAAACGCTTATTTATACATGTTGTGGTGTTTGATTCCTTATGGTTTTAAGTATAAATTAAGCATTTATCATAAGTTTTGCTACTTTTATGGTTTGAATTGTGTTTCTCAGGTTGATTGATGATGCTTTGACGGAATGGAGCAAGAACGATCCCAAACGGAGGGAACGACATGAAAGACACAAACAAAGATATGACCATGTCCTAGGTTGTGTCTTGCCCAGAATGCCTAATTCATGCTATTTAAGCTTGGTTTGGGAAACCTAAAGGGGGATTCGACATTCCAGATGCAAAACACACTCAGTTTAGGGTCAGAGAACATGGAAACTTAATGAGAACTCAATTTGCATCAAGATCAAAGGAATCATGCGAAAGATTTAATGATTCATCATAGCATCTAGATTCTCTTTATATCTTATTGTTCATCTCTGTAAAAGTATGAACTAAATACTTTGTGCATCTAGATGCTATGAACCCTAGATTGACTATGTGGTGGATTGATTGTTATTCTTTCAGTTATTTGTGGAATTGAGATTCAATTATGATATCTATTGTTTAATTGTTGAATTGATTGTTGCTAGCCTTTCGATTCCAATATTGATTCGTACATGAATAATCGAGAGTTTCTCTATGTGATAGATCATTCATAATTAAGAGGAGTTGCATGCAAACCTAGAGATAGGTCGACATAAATCATCCGGATTAGGGTCAAACATAATAGTGAAATTCACAAAACAATAAAGCAACGTTAGGTATTTTAATTAAGAATAGATTAATTAACCTAAGCATTAGGCATTAGTTAACTCTAGAGAGAGGTTAACATATTGAAGGAATTTTCACAGTCCATTTGCCCGAATAACTATTCGAATAACGAGCCATTGTCACTTAGTTTGGTCTAGGGGGATTCATTGTCTAGGTATCATTCCCATTGATTGTTTTTACTCTTTGCATTGTGTGTTTGCTCTCGTGTCGAGTTCATTTATTTTTGTTGTTCAAACAGTAATTTGTAGGTCAGATAACAAAGTAAGAGCGAATAACTAGTAATCATAGTCTCTGTGGGATATGACACTCGGTACTTAGGTCCACATACTATAGTCGATAGGTGCACTGACGCTACCAACTTCTTTAAAATAGGTGCCCATGACATTATTTTTCCTTACACTCTCTTCCCTTAGGAGCTCTTCATATTCTACCACCTTAGCAGCCATTTCGTAAAAGTCCCAAAATTCCATGCCTTGGAATTTCTTCCTTAGTTCCAACTCTAAACCCCGTTGTGCCATCTTCACATACTCAATTTCTGGGATATTGACCTAGCATTTTGTAAATTTGTGAAACAATGCGTTTTGGTGAGCGAGCTCTTAAATACCCTCTCACCAGACTTGTCTCAGTCTCACTTCACTCTTTTCACTCTCAAATCCGTCTCTCCTCATCTCCCATTGCCTCTCTTCCATTCCTTTCGATTCCTTGAGGTAAGAACACGTTTTTAATTCATCTTTTCATCATTTTTATGCAATAATCATATGTTGATGTTGATAATGTGTTGGATGACATTTTTTAGCTAAGGTTCATATTTTAATGTAAGTTAGAGATTGATAGATTATGCTTGAATAAGGTTATAAATGTATGGATTGAGCTTGGGTTTTGGAGATTGATGTTGTTTTGAATGGGTTAGGGTTTGGGATAAGAAATTTGGGATTTTTAGTGTCAATTTGATTGTTTGGTGAAATTTATTGTTGATTCATGGATTTGAGAATGATTTGAGGTGATTTAGGTGAATTGGAAAGGTTGGGTCAGTTTGTACGAATTTGGGGTGTTTTTGAAACGATTTCTATCGTAAGGACTAAAGTGCAATATTTCAAATATTTGAGGTCTAAAATATAATTATAAAATATTTGGAAGATTAATTTGTAAATTATGAAAAGTTTAGGGAGTGATGATTTGTAAATTATCAAAAGTTTAGGGAGTGATTTGTAATTGGCCATGATCTTGGGACAAAAGTGTAAGTTGGTAAATGTTGATGGACTAAAATGTAATTTTACGAAGTATCCAATTATCAAAGGAAATGTTAGATTCCTGATCGGAATAGGTTTTTTCGACATCATTTGGCGATTGGGACATAGATCTGCATTTCATACATTTTTCACAATTGCCACAATATCGTATTTGACTCCGCTATAATTTGTTTACCTTCAACTCTGTTTGATATCTGAGGTGATCAGCCATCCACCGGTGGTGCATGACTGAATTATTCGGCTCAGTGTCCAAGTTAGTTGGATGTCATTCTAGACACATAGGTTGTGTTTTATGAGCCTATACGAATTTTGTTGTGCTCCAACTTTGCTATGTAATATGGACTAATTAAGGGTTGGTAAATCCTAAAATCTGACTTAAGTAAAATTTTTGTAATAAAATAAATCAATTTTGAAAATTATTATGTCTTTTGTAATAAATATTATGTTTTGAAATTAAATATACTTCATATAATTATCCGTCTGATCTGCATGTTTGTCTGCATATTATATATTTATTTAAGTTATTCTAATATGAGACACCTAACTACAAGGTAACATAGCATTTGATATACCAATGCTCTGTAATTTGTCTAAGTGGCTATCATATGTCTAAGTAGCTATTACTTGCCTGAGTGGTTATTAATTGCCTAAGTGGCTATAACTGATTTCGTTCATCAATACCTTTGCTAAAATGAGTTTTTTGGCAATAATTATTATGTTTGATTGCATGTTGTCTGTTATCTCTACAAACTATTTTTCGGAAAGGTTTTCGAACTAATAGTAGTATGTATTGGCGTGTATATTGATATTATTAAGTATATACGTGTATGCGGTATATTTTTGAACTATTTTCAAAATGGTTTATGTAAAGACCTTGAGTCACTCTATAGTACTATCCCTCACTTGAGTATTCTCACCCATATTGTGGCTTAACATTTCAGCTTGTTTTGGTGATAGAATTCTTACAACATTCAACACTCAGTGATGCATTCTGGTCAGTAGTGAGTGCCCTCTTGTTCAGACCCTAGTCTTTAAGTTATGTTAGATGCTTCACACTGAGGGATTTGTGGGTTTATAGTTATGTATGAATATTTTGATTAAATAAATTTACTTATAAATATTTTACTCTGTATTTTGATATTATAATTATATTTTATTACTTAGTAATATTAATTTTGAAATTTTTAAATGAAATTCGGATTTGTATTATAATTATTTGGAGAATGATTTTGGGTAAATGTTCTGATTTTTAAGGTTTTTGCGGGATGGGCCAAGTATGTGGTTCGGTTCGTCTTATACGTCGGTTATGATCCGATCGTGAGAGTAGCCGACATTTTAATTTTAAGGGAGACACATATAATTGTAGCCGACATTTTAGTTTTATATTTTTTTTGTGAATTCTAATATTTTTAATTAAATATTCAATTAATTTATTTTTTAATTATTTATAATTTGAAAAGAAATGTTTTGCAAACTTGAATGAGGAGTATGATGAAATTAAGGGAGAGTACGTGTTGACATAACCGGCAAATGGGCAAGATGTGGAGATGTCGGAGAGAAAGCTAGTTGAGTGGTTCAAATTTAAGGAGTGAGGATATCATTGTACTGGTAAATTATTTATTTGTGCTATGAATTTGCAGGATGAGTACTAAAAATTTGAATGAAATACAAGTACTGCAGGGCTTGGGGTTTGTGAAGATGGACAGAGGATCCAAGAAAATGCTTCGGAATATTCGTTTTCAATTTCGATGTTGGTGTTATATTAATTAACATGTTAAGAGATTTTGATTACAGATTACTCCAAATGTGATAATAATTCAAATGCTATCAGAATTTTTATGTTTGGAGAATTATTTTTCTACATCATGTGTGTCAAGTGATATCAGATGTGACATTTGAGGAAATTAAGGAACTGAGTAAGGATATGGTTCAAACAGTAGATCCAAATCGCTGAGCCGGTTGTGGCCCAGTGGTGGTTTGGTAGATACGAGACGTCCCAAGGTTGAGTTTCGGCATTTGCATGAGTGTGTTTTCTTGTCTCCTATCTGTAGATGAGTTGAGGCCATAAAAAAAATAGTAGAGCCAAATCAGAAGCTGATTTTAAGGAATATTTCTGAAATGAATAAGAGATCGAATCATGTAAACCAAGCCATAAATACTAGGAATCCATCAGAACCACTAGGAACGTAGCTTGATTACCGTAAGGAAGAAACCCGCCGGAATTTTCAATTGCCGTCTCCTGATTTATGAACCTGCTAAGGACTCTTAAAGCTAAACTCAGATTGTCGCTGAAGTTGCGTTGTCGGTTTTGCAAACCTCATGTAAACGTCTCAACAAATCATCCAGAGTTTAATGAGAAGCATAATATCGGCAAACAGCCATCACATGTTCAGATTATTGACTCAGATGCTCGTCAGACTCATACTTCTCCTGCCAATGGTAGTCCTACTTATTGTTTCTACCTGTAACTTTTGATAATTAAAAAAGTATGATGAATAAAAGAAATTTATTCAAAATTTTCAAATTTTTGAGTGTGCTTGTTTGGTGAACATGCATATTGCATCCTCACTTTTTACGCATACAGTAGTTTTAAAAGTGTCTATATTTTTATTTATTTATTATATAATTTATTTTTATAATTTATTTTTATAATCTACTACAAAGGCACAAACACACTTTCAAGTTGTAATATAAGAAAAATATGTGTTCTTATTCAAAAAAAGTTTTTTTTTGTCTTGAATGAATACAAATTACATAAATTACTTTTAAATATATATTCTTTGTCAATTTATTATAATATCTTAATATTGGGATATCAATCTAATTGAGATGCATGGTGCACAATGGATTTTTATGTCTCAAACTTTGATGGAAAAAATTTATTACAATATCTTTAAAAATAAGGATAATTTCGTAATTTAATTTTATTCAAAACACTATTTATGTGAGAAACGTGATGAATTGGCTTGATTTTTCCAGGAAGGAAAAAAAGATGGAACTGGCTTCATAAGGTCTTGTGCAAACCCTTTTGGTACGCTTTGTACATGGAATTCTGGTACGTACGTCTCGACTTTCAGATTAAATCTCTCTAATCTTTATCATATACTATGTAATAATGATACAATTAAATCCATGGGGAGTAGTTCAGCTAGTAAACCAGCAATGATTTGTAGATCAAGTTCTGGATTTGAGCAACAAGTATAAAAAAATAATAATACTAAATTCTAAGCGAATTTTATGTGTCAAAAGATAAAAGTTTGAATATAAAGAAAACATTTGTTAAAAATAGATATCAAATTGCTTGTACACTATTAATATTATATAATATAATAACAACACAATTTTTAATTATACATGGTTTACAAGTTTTTATTTTATTTTTTTATTTGGACAAGCTTGTCATGTCAAGTGCAACAGAAACATTATGTGGACAAGCATTCGGAGCAAAACAATACCATATGATGGGCATATACTTACAGAGATCATGGATTGTAGATGGTATCACAGCAACAATATTTCTTCCTCTCTTCATTTTCTCAACGCCAATACTAGTACTCCTTGGACAAGAAGAGGACATTACAATGGTGGCTTCAAAAATCTCAATATGGTTCATTCCTTTTCTGGGTAGTTTGATGTTTAGTTTGACAATCCAAATGTACTTGCAAGCCCAGATGAGGAATAGAATTATTGGGTGGCTTTCAACCCTCTCTTTTGTGCTTCATGTGGTTTTGTCATGGATACTTGTGAGGAGATTTGAGTTGGGAATTAATGGCGCGATGGCTGCATTGAACATATCAAGTTGGGTTGTGGTTATTGGAGAGTTTGTGTACATATTTGGAGGATGGTTCCCCAATACATGGCAAGGGTTTGATCCTAAATCTGCAATTGCTGATATGTTGCCTATGCTCAAGCTCTCATTGTCCTCCGGTGTGATGCTGTGGTAATTCTAAGACCTCTCTCTTTAATGGTTTTTTTTTTTATCATAGTATTTACTCAATTACTCTAATTAAAAATCAAACTCTTCGACTTCTTATCATTAGAATTTAGTATTATAGCACGATTTACAAATCCATTAATTCTTTAATGTGTTTTTTTATAATGGTTATAAAATTTTAATTCATATATAACTAGTAATCTTTTTAAAAAATTATTAGATGCAAATTTTTTAGCATTAATATATCTTAACAAAAAGAGCATAGCGGGCATATAAAAAGATGAGATAGGAGATAGGAGGTTAATAGTCTGTCTATATTTTATTTAACTAGTTAATTCATCACGCGCGTTGCACGTGAATTTATTACATACTATATATTAATATTATAAAAAATTTAAATAATACTACAATTTAATATTAGGATATTAAATTATTTGATTAACTTTGTCTTATTTCTCTTAAATATTTTGTTGACTTAATTCAGTGTTTTATTAATTTCTCATTATAATTGTGTCTTTTCATTTCATAATTTTTATACTCTACGTCTAGTTTTAATTTTATTTCTTTAATGTGGCTTATGAGGATTTTTTTTTGAAAATATGAGAAATATTATTCCTCATTTTATGTTAAAATCAAATTTTTGTAGATTTTGTTTTTTCATAAATTGAGTTTAAAACATAATTTTTTTGAGAGTGAAAAATTATTAATTCCATTTGAATTAAATATATGGTATATAAATTATGCAGATCATTGATAAAAACAAATGGACCAACGATATAGTTGAAACCGATAACAAAACCAAAATGTTTGATTGAACTTCACTGTCACACAAATTAACCACACGAAATGAGTATGAAAAACCAAACTTTTTTTCTCTTTTGTATTCTCAAGATCTCATGTGCTTTATTGATGGCACCATTTTTCTTCCTTAATGATAATGAGCACCAATAATTCTCTTGTTGCATATTTAAATTTAACCTACTTTCTCTGATTTTGCAAAAAAAAAAAAAGAATTGTGCCCTTTTGACTCCTTTTAACTGAATGAATTTTCTCTTTATAATATCGGTGTTCCATCAATTTACATTGCTTGAATTGCTCTTGTCAAAGTTTCATATATATATATATATCTCAATTCTTCGGCAAAAAAATCCCAATTCTATATTAAACTCTAATAATTATAGAAAAATGATCTTACGATCATATAATATCTTTTTAAATCAAAATTTGTGGCGTACGAACTTGCTATAGATTTTCAAACTATCACCTGAATTGAATTTAATGCTATTATTTTTACAACATTGATCATGAATACCTATGTATTATCACTTTCTTAAATCTTAAGTTGAACATGTTAACTTTAATTGAACTCCACAACTATTGTTACTAATGAAGTGTTGCTTAAATATCATTTTGAAAGCTATAGTACACATTTAGTTATTAGAAGTCGCCCCGATATATATCATACACTTCAAGCTATTGTTTTCCTCAATTTAAAATCCTCCCGGCTCCAAACCAACATTTGCTGTCAACAATTTGCCTTTTTTCCTACCTTCGCTATAACTGTTTTGTTGAGGCAATCCTAAATTGCTAACTTCGTGCCTTGTGAAATGTTAATTTTATCATATTCTGTCGGTCCATCAATATGATATTGAGAATGAGCTAAAGATAAGAATTTTTTTTCAAAATAACTTTGACACTGAAAATGTCCACAACTTATGATGCAAAACAACTGAGTGAATATAGTAGTAATTGATGCTTATTAAAGCTTGAAAGATTGACAATCTACTAGATTATTAACAGGAAAAAATGCTATTTTCACCTTGGATATCAATATATCTTTGGGTCAGTGACTATCAATTAGATATAAATTGAATTTGTATAGATTTATGAACGTGTGTGGTTTATAGTTGTTAACATATATCGGCCACAAGTTGTACTATTACATTCAAGTAATTCAAATATAAAAATAATAGTCACAATCAATGAATTTATAGTTCATTGATATTAAAGTGAGTTAATTTTAGTATCAAGATGTCACAAAGTCGATCTTAAGCGAGAACAAAAATAACTTATCAAAAAAATAATAATAGTCACAAATATTGACTCGTATCTTTAATGCGAGCGCCAAAATAAAAAGTTGCAGCTTGTGGTGGGCAACCATTCATCTTCATGATAGGGACCTAACAAAACTGCTGTTAGATGAATTCATGATACGTACCATTCATCTTTAATATGACACGACCTGAACTCGATAAGTTGCGATGATTTTATCAGATTAACTGAATAATAATTAATTAATTAATTAATGAGGGTATTAATTAAAAGATCAATTTTATCTCACGAATTAAATAATTCTCACAGCAATCTAGTTATGTTATCTGTTAATATTGTAGCTTAGAACTGTGGTACAATGCTATACTAGTCTTATTAGCAGGATACATGAAGGATGCAGCCATTGCACTTGCTGCTTTCTCCATTTGGTAAGTGTTTGATTTGGTAATTTCCAATGTACCTGCGTGAAACTAACTAAAATGCTTACCTTTCTTAAATAAAGGATCTGTTTAATTTATATTTAATTTGTCATGTTCTAGCCTCAATATCAATGCCTGGGAGTTCATGATCTGCCTTGGTTTTCAAAGTACTGCAAGGTATTCTTTTATTGACATTAATTTGACAATCACTCTTATTGATCTAATTTTTCAACAATTTTTTTAAATAAGTTGAATTCCTTAAAATTTTAATCATCTAAAGTGATTCAGGGAAAAACCTGGTAGTATAGGCTTTGTTTCTGAAGTATGAAAACCCTGTGCCTCAATACAGTATGCAAGCAATAATGATCAATCTAAGTTACAGATAAAATCCCACCTAGTCTTACATATCAAAAACGACCATGATCACCAAGAATGAAATAATCACTGAGGATAAATAATGCTCAAAATACTTTTGTCAAGTCTTTTATAACATTTCGTTCCAAAGCTTCAATTGCATCATCTTTCCCATCCTTGTTAAACAAGTCTAGCTAGGAACGAAGTTCTCAGGAAATAAAAGACCATTGATCAAAATAGAGGAAAGTGTATATGCTTAATTTTCACTGTTCAACAATAAGAATGATCAAATAATATTATATGTGGTAATTGTAACACATATGTTTGAATCTGACAGCTTGCGAGTATCAAATGAATTGGGGAATGGAGATAGCAAAGCAGTTAAATTTTCTATCAAAATGATCCTAGCCATCACTTCCTGTATTGGATTTTTCTTTTGGATGCTATGGTTCGTCTTCCACCAAAAACTCTCTTATTTGTTCACAAGAAATGAAGAAGTTGTAGAAGCAATATCAGACCTTTTTCTTTTGCTCTCATTCTCTATCTTGCTTAACAGCATTCAGCCAGTACTCACAGGCAAGTATTCTAGGGCAACCTTAACTAATGTTTTACTGAAGCATATATATATTGTGATTACTTTTTATGTTAAAAAATGAATGATTTATTCTATGCAGCTGCAAATTTTACCTCAGATTAGAGTTACTAGGTTTGGCATCGATCTTAGGCCAACTCGAGCCTAGCTTTCAAATTTTATGCCCTCGTCTAGTCTAATGCAATAGGCCAAATTTTAGGTGTAGATCCATCCCGTTAGCTCAAATCTTAAATGTAACTTTGAGACTAGTTGAAGTAGCTAAATATTTGCAGCGTCAATTTTGAGGGCTAATGTTCGAGTTTTTAATGTTAAAAAAGTTATAGTAAGTAAAACATGTCATCTTAGACCGAAAGAACATAACAAGTGGCTTATGGAATATCAATACACCAAATGGTGATTAATTTTTATTGCTGTGAAAATAAAAGTAGCTACTGCCCTTACTGATCCATTTCTTAAAATAACTCAGGTGTGGCCATTGGCGCCGGCATGCAAGGTATGGTCGCAGTTGTTAACTTGGGATGCTATTATATAGTTGGGGCACCCCTCGGATTTCTACTTGGATACATGGTTGAGCTTCAAATCAAGATACATAGAACTTGAATAATTGTGGAGAAAATATAACATCCTTCCTTTATCAATTTCTTTACTAAAAATGACTTATAGCATCTCTAATATTCTTTTTAAAATTAAAATATTCTTCATTATAAAGAATCATCCTTAGAATTTGAACAATGGACTCTTTATTTAACTCTATATTTTCAAATATAAAATAAAGAGTATACTTAACGATCTATTTCTAAAAAGTCAAATTGGTTCTTTATTGATTGTTATTAATATAGTTCCCATATATTATATTTTTATTTCTTCATTTAGTTTTATTTATTCATCATACTCTCTCTAATAGTCTTTTTTTAATTGTTTATGCATTTATATTTTGTGAGAGTTAACAAAATAAATAGTAGAGTTAAAAGAGTACTATAAAATATTTATTTTGAATTTATAAAATTAAAACTACTCTTTATTTTTATCAAACATACTCTAAAAAATAAAAAAACACCATTGGAGATGCTCTTATTAATTTAAAAACACACAAATTTAGTGGAATTAACTTTTTATACGTCACGGTTTTAAAAATTTAGTTTAAAAAACATAAATCTTGATTTTGTAATATTATCACAAAACATATAATTAACTTTACCGTTGATCTAATAATGTGGGCATCTAATACAATCAGTAAAAACCATTGGTAATTCACAGTCTTCATGTAGTGGGATTAGTTTATAAAGAGGGGTTTTATAAACATTTCAAAATTCCGTTAAGTCCATTAGTATTATTTAAATTAGGGTTTTCGAACTTTATGATGCTTCTAAGGTTAGGGTAAACTTGAAGGATAAGTTATATGACTATAGAATACCCCATGCATAGCCTCTTCATGAACTTATTTCAGTATATGAGAGACGATAAAATATGTTACACTTTTAGATCATCGAATTGGATTCTATTTTATCCTTAATTATCTTTATCATCCCTTTTTTATTATAGGGTACTAATCAAAAAATCACAAATAAATTATTATTTCACAAATGTACAAAACATAATAATTTGAAATTCAATAAAATCACATATTATAAGTTTTTACTTTTAATATTATATTCCAAACTTACAATTATATATATTGTTTTTTAGTTTTAAATTTAACAGTTATAAAGTACTATTGTCTCCTCGTTCTCGATCTCTCTTGTGCAGGGCTTATGGATAGGATTGTTGATTGGAGTAGGAATGCAAACAGTTATATTGTCTTACATTATATGGAGAACCAATTGGGAAAATGAGGTATGCAACAAGAAAACACCGGAACATAAACTTGGTTCATTTTAGTGAAAAACGTACGGTAAATATAAATAAAGTAGTAAAAAAAGGTTAGAGGGGTTGTCTTCAAAGAAAGAGGGGTACCTTGATTATGAAAAATAAAAAATAAAACGGGTAAAGATGCAACTTTAATCCTCACGTTGTTACTTGGGGACATTTTTTTGCCATAACAGACAGGGTGGTAAGTGATTTATTTATGGAATGACACAACTATAATTGAAAACTTCATCTCAATTATAATCCTGACATTATAAAATTGGACTATTTTTGGTCCTCTACCTACTTGACATATAAACATGATTGAGTACAGGAAGACTACACATAGACATTATTAAGGCAGAGGGCCAAATGTGATCTAACTTTATGATAAATGACTACGATTGAATTTTTGTTAGAGTGAAAAATGCTTTTGAGGACAATGTTAAATTAGAATTGAACATTTCCTTTTTTTAATGTTTAATGGAGGGAATATTTACTATCTGAAATCAAAACATAGAGACTGACTGTTGTGACTAATTGTGAGTCATTGTAAATTTAACATTAAATTTTTAGATTTCGAACTCTAATCCATAATTTCTCAAGCGTTCATTTATCTTGGAGATTTGAAGGAACAGATATAATTATTGTTTTAAAACAAAAGGACTTGGCATCATCATGTAGGTAAAGAAGGCATCTCAACGTCTTGACCCATGGTTTCTGGATCCATCAAAACAATCTAATGGTAAGAGCTACATACCTATTTGACAGCTTGGAGGTCAGATTTCGAATGTTTTTAAAGACGCTAACCAACGCAAGGACACACATAAATGCAAAGCCTTCCTCTTGGTTAACTAGAGATCCCACCTTCTTTGAGCTTTATATATATATATATATATATGGATTTTATTTCAAATATTTTAAAAAGAAATTTGAATTTTTAAAATGTATAAGCATCTAAAATTCATACAGAAATGAAATATCTTTTATTTCAATTTTAAAAATGTTGAAATTTGATCTTTTGAGAATCTTTTGACCGTTTGTCACAAGTTTGACTGTATACTGATTACACACTAGAAAGTTTGACCAAATGATAAAATGAGTACAAAACGAGAATAAATTGTTCTTATTTTTTCAGATACGAAAATTAGAACAAAACGAAAACAATAGAGAACAAACTGAGTACAAACCGATAACAAACCGAGTACAAAACTATGCAAATGAGTACAAACGAGTATAAAATAAGAACAAACTGAATATAAACGAGTATAAAACAAAAATAAAACGAGAACAAACCATTAAATGGTAATAATGATTTCAAGATTTTCCTTCTCTCCTGTTACGTATTGCATATAGCCACTCAACATTTTTCTGACGAAAATAGATTTGGAGAAGGTGGTTTTGGGCCTGCACAAGATAATTATAGTTACAGTACACCTCAAATGGTGTAGAATTAATGCGATTAACAAGTTACAGTTTTAAAAATTCTCTATTTGCAAATTTATTACGCAATTCAGAACGAGGAATAACAGAGTTCATGAATGAAGTCACTTTAATTGCCAACTACAACACAAGGAATCTCGTCAGACATGTGGAATGTTGTTTGGAGAAAAATGAAAAGTTGCTCATTTATGAGTACATGCCAAACAAAAGTCTTCATTTGTTTCTATTTGATATGACTTTACAGATATTAATTTACTGCTCCCATAATTAATCGAAGAACAACTGGAAAATATTTCATATTAATAGTTCTCAGATTCAAGCTTGGATCTGCAACTTGATTGGCAAATACATCTTAATGAGGCTCGCAAGCGAGAGAGAGGGAGTGGGGAAGAGAGGAGGAAGCGAGTGGGAAGAGTTAGAAGGAGAGATGGAGGAACTGAGGGAGGAGAGAGAGGTCGATGCTAAGAGAGCAAGAAATCGCCTTATATATATTTAGGTATTTCATAAATTATAATCCCATCTTTAATATTTTAAAAATTTTAATACATTGTCAAATACAATAAAAATTATAATAATAAAAATAAACTCATTAAGTAATTTTATTATATATATATATAAATAAAGAGAGGAGGGGCTCAACTTATACTAGGTGTAATTTGAGCCACTTACGCCCCATCCTGATCCTCCATCCTCTTGAAATCTGATGACTAAAGATTTGTCACCTCACCCAACTTAAAATAAAAATTAAAACCACGTCTTAAAACACTCTAGCCTCTTCCTGACAAAACAGAAAAGAGGTCCTCTCCGGTGGGCGATGATCATCGTCACCTCTTCATCGTCAGTTCCTTCTGGTAACACTCCGCCCATGACTGCCTTCTCCAGCTGTCTTCGTCATCTCCTCTGCCGCTTTCCTTTTGGTGTTTTATTTTGCAAGGAAGGATTTGTTTGGGTTTTTATTGTTCTAAGTCTTCTAGGGTTCGATTTTGAAAAGAAGAGATTTCTTTTGGGTCTTTTGGCGTTTGAGATGAAGGAGGAACCAGTGAAAACTCTACCCGGTAATTCCTATTCGCTATGAAGTTTGTGAACTCAGAGTAATGTGAAAGTCTTGTTCATTGAATTTTTCATTTTTTGAATGTACTTAGCTTTTGATTTCTATTAGCAATTTCTATGATTGTGTAATGTTTGTGCAGTTATTGTGAATTTAATATTGTTGTGAACAAAACAGGACTAGTCTTGGAGTATATGTTTAATGTCTGTTTCCAAAATTGTTGTTGTTGTTGGGTTCAGACTGATGGCTCTTCATCCGTGACATCACCACCACTTCAGCCCTTAAGGAATTGATTTCATTTTTGTTGTTTCGTTGATTTTGTCCACAAAAGGAAGAATGGACCCAAAAAATTTATGTCATGTCATTAAATCAAATTCAAGAATTCAACAAATATAGCATTCAAAGCTTAAGATATATAAACTATAAATATGACAATAAAAATACAATTTTTATTTATAAATATAGAAAATAAATGTTAAGGTCTACATTTTAAGTCTTAACAAAATAGTTAAGCTACCATAATTTTGAAAAACAAAATAAGACAATTAATATCAACATAAACTACGGTAACAAATATGAGATGTGAAGGGAGAAAAGAGAAAACGCTGATAGAAGAAGCCTTTTTCGATAGCCTTTAAGAGAAATTGTCACGATCCGATTCTGGACCATGACCGGCGTACGGGACGAACCGTTTATTAGAGTCCGACCCATCTCGCACAAGCCTCGGAAAACATAACTAAAACTAATTAGTTGTAAATCATATTAAATCCATTTTTAAAAGTTAATAATTTAAAATCAAAACGTGTTTAAAACATAAGTTTCATAATAATAATATATTTGATAAATAATAAATCATATTTAAATATTAAATAAATATACAAAAACATACAATTACAAGTATACCGGTGCAGAGCAACTAACAAAATAAATAACTGGGCCCGAACAAGAAGGCATTTACTGCAATTGCAGAGTTCCTCACCAAGTATTAAATGTCAAGAGATCGCAATCAACCAAAATCACCTGTAAATAAGAGTAGGGAAGACAAACATAAAAGAAAGGGTAAGAACCCTAGTGAGAAAAAGACACTCCAGAACGCCTCATTCGTGTCTCACAAAGACAATTTTGAAAACTTTTAGAAAACATCGCATGCAGATATAAGTGTATATACATATACACGCTAAGTACAGAATAATAGTTTCAAAATTTATTTCAAAATCGTTTGTAACCAAAGCAAACAACAGACAAGCAAACATATCAAAAACTTATTTCAGATTATGCAGATTATGTTTTCACAAAAACTTGTTATGTTAAAATCAATTACCAACTGAACAGAGATGATAATTACTGATCATATTCTTGTATTATACTAAAACTGTGTTGACTAGATCAGATCAAAATAAACTGATAACCTTAGGAGTTCAAATGGTACCAGACTTAAAAGGAATAACATCTGACAACCTTAAGGACTCAAAATAGTACTTTGTCCACCCTAAAGGTCACTAAGATGTAACAGACAAGAACTGATCTAAGTACATCCGTGAGCGTTGCAATCCACGTGCTCTAGTAATATATACTTCGTTAAACTACTGAACAATATACTACAAGAAAATGAGCAACAACACAGGCTCACCAAAATTATTATGCTACCAAAGCATACCTTACCAAACAAATCTGACATGGGACCAACATCAAAATCATATGTGGACTCCACCACTAGATCATATGTGGACTACACCACTAATCAAAATACGTGGACTCCGCCACTAGAAATGTCTCATACGTGGACTCCGCCACTAGAAATGTCTCATACGTGGACTCCACCACTAGACAAAAGTTCACGTGTGTTAGCTAGACACACGGGTCACCACCTACTCT
>CAODLS011494263.1:0-17725 GCA_948243855.1 Flueggea neowawraea
ATTTGTTACCTAAATTAGGACTAATGTGGCACACTAATAATCCTAAATAATAATATATTGTTCATCCAATCACAATCGGCCGAATCATGCAATCAACATAAACAATAATAAAAGAACTCAAGAACATAAACTGAATAAATAATCAAAATATTTAATAACAAGTAAAACAGTAGTCTCACACCATATTAGGATTGAACTTCAAAAATACCCTCGATTAGAAAGAGGTTTAGTTACACATAATAATGAAAAATCACAAGAATTCCACTATGGTTGCTGCATTATGCGTGAAAAAATATGAGGGGGGAGAGAGCCAATAATAATAAAAAGAGTATTTATATGTGGCTCCTTCAAAACGTAATCCTTGTTCTATTATGCGTCAACTAAACTGATGTTTATAGTTTTTCACATAACACAAATAATCTAATTCAATTTCTCCATCGCAATTAGAACAAGTAAATTCAATAAACATCGCAAAGCTTAATATTAAACCCAAAAGATTAACATAGAATAAATGCTTCAAGAGTTAATTCCTACAAAAAAATTAGCTATCCATAGAAATAAAAGAAAACAAAATAACAACAATGGACAATTCCATCAAATAAAGTAAAAGCTAGAAAGGAGAAGAAGAACTCTATAGTCGTTGCTTGAACTCTTCTTCTTGCCTTCGTCTTCAATACCTCCCTCTTACTCTACTTCTAAATGAAAGGAATAGAAATTGTGATAGATTCGTGTTGTGAATTGTGTTGTAGGATGATGATCTTTCCAAGAGAAGGGTTTATATAGCCTTCTTCCAATGTGTCATCTTAATTTGCCACATTGAATGAGTTTTAGTGCACCTTAGATCGGTTACAAATGAGTCACCCTTCAGTTTCTCGAAGCAAAAAACCGTCCTTGTCAGCTGCCCAGTTCCTCTCGGTTGAGGCAAACGTCTCAGTCGAGACATTGCATTAGGCTTCTTTTTCTCCCAGTTGAAACTTTTGTCTCAGGTGAGACCTTTGTTGTGCCCATCAATGCCATCTTTAATTGCCACTTTTAATAGCTGCCACCTACACCAAATATGATTAAACACACAAGTAACCTCCAACATCCACTTCTTGACCAATAAAAACTACAATTAAAAATCACTATTAAACGCATTAAAAATGGATAATAACTTAAAACAACCATAAAGACATACATTTACTCTAAAACTAACTCCTATAACCCACTAATTCATACATTAAAACATGAAATAAAATAGTAACACACATTAAACACGAACAAAATTAACCAAATTTCACACTTATCAGTGGTGGCGCGGTGGTGGAAAGAGAGGAGGTGGATGAGAAACCCCCACAACTGCCAAACTCCAACAAAACCAAAGACGCAAGGATTTGGTGGCTTAACCAACCTAATGATTTTAATTTCCTTGAAGAAATTGATGTGGGCTTGGAGATCGGAGGTCTGGAAGGAGGCATAGGAGGAA
The DNA here is from genome assembly GCA_948243855.1 of Flueggea neowawraea. Taxonomy (NCBI): domain Eukaryota; kingdom Viridiplantae; phylum Streptophyta; class Magnoliopsida; order Malpighiales; family Phyllanthaceae; genus Flueggea; species Flueggea neowawraea. The sequence continues at coordinate 1,466 of CAODLS011494263.1, forward strand.
GAAGAGGGAGGGGGCGAAAATGAAGAACAGACTAGAGGTGAGAGAGAGAATAGAAGTGGATGAGGAGAGGAGGAGGGCAATAGGGGTTAATATGTCTTTTTACTTTTCCTGTTAAAAAATAGATGGAGTTAAGTGGTAAGGACCAAAGCGGCGAATTTTGAAAGTGTAAGGATCGGCTGAGAGATATAGTCAAACCTCGAGGACCGCCATGGATTTTACCCATAAAAAATGATGATAATTTTTAGTAAAAATAAATATTGGGTGGATATAATTTATTTGGTTAATTTGTTCAATTTGCATATTTTATTTTTGAAAATAAACTTATTATATATGACTTGGTCCGCCAACGGATTGGATGGGCCAATTATGATTGTAAGTTCTTTCATTCTTTGTTTTTGTTTTGTCTTTCTCTCACTTTATCCTCTAGTTTATAAATTTTTATTATCTTTCTTATACGATTTGTATTTTTTTTATTTCGAGCTTAATGTTAGATAAAGAACTAGCAGTAAATTTGTATGTGATCCCAAGGCATACAAGTATTGCACACCCACCACGAATTAGATACAAAAACATACTATATGTACTTTTAATATATGTGTTTATATGTACTACATTATAAGCATCGTGTTCCCAAAACTAGAGTGGTGTAGCATATAATCAAGTTGCACCAACTTTGTATTATATGTAGATTATTGAATTTCTAGCAATTGTTCCTTTTTTTCTTTCACGAATATTTTAAAATTTAATACATAAAATAGTGGTCAACTATTATTAAAATTTATGATTAATAATATTCCAACTAAACAAAGAATTTAAAAATATCAAAAATTTGTTCACTCTATTTGTATATTCTTGTGTAGGTGAAATTGAAAATTAATCTATTGTTTACTAACAAAATCATTGTTCCAATATATTATGGATCTATGACATTTTTTTTCTTTTGGTAACAAAATCCGTCTCTACTTCTTAAATGCTCTCTCTTTGATTATAAATCTATATTTCAGCGTAAGTCATTTTTCTACTAGCTGATATTTTTGAATCTTTTCTGGAATAAATCGTCAAAAAAAAAGGATGTTTCAGAATGTTTAACTAAGTTTCTATTAAACAATTTTTCTATATCTAATTAGCTCTCTTAAATACTTGTTTTCCATTAAGTGTGGAAAGTAATGGGCACTAAAAAACATATATTTGTACATAATGAAGATAAAAATACGAGAGGATGTCGGATTTGGGACTTACCCAAGACTAGGTACAGTGCAAAGTCTATGATCAGTGAAGAAAAGCACTGTAAATAAAATATCGTTGCTCCAGCAGCTACTATATCTTCATCATTTTTAATTAGAGCTCCTCAAATTTCCAATCTGTAAAATTGACACAGCAATTTGGTTAAACATATGATAAGCTGAAGAAAAATATTGATCAATAATGAGGTTTTTTAATAGAAGCTTACGAATAACCACGACAACGTTTGTATAATTCTCATAATAAATTTACACACAGTTAATGTTCACTAGCTACAATCTAAGTGTCTATATTTATTACACTCAAGAGATGTCCAAATGATTTACAACTTATGGAGAGATGAGAGGCTTGGGATGCTTGTACAGACGCTCAAGAAGCTTCGTCCAGTTTCGAAAGTAAAAAATCTCTCACAAGGTTTTATGCATTTCGTGTAAAAAGCTGTTAAAACGCTTAAAATACAAACCTAATTAATATCATTAATAAAAGACTTTATGAAAACTTATGTTCATAGCAGTGATCTATTCTTCAAATCTAATTTCATTTTATTTTTTCTACAATAGATACCATTCTTAATAACAGAATGATGATTAGTAATGAGTCAAACAAACCTAAATTTGCTAACAACTAAAAGAAAACATGGTAGAAGGCAATGAAAAAAAGAAGTGATATTCAGTGAGTTGCGTGGTGTGTGAAATTTTGAATAAGAAATAGCTGAACAATAAAAACAACTCAGAGACATACATTTTGATTCAATGCAAAGTATGTACGTGTATCATTTATCATATATGTGCCTCTGTGTGTGAGAGAGAGAGACAGAGAGAGAGAAACCGACTTCAATTTTTTTTCCCAAAAAGGGGAGTCGGAGGTGACCAACAGTAGCATACCTTGTTAAGCGTTACCATTGAGACATACATGAAGGAAAGTATCACCTAACATACACATATAATTAAGAAATTAAAATGAAGAAAACATAGTATTAAAAGTGAAATATATAATAAGGAAGCAAGTGATCTATGTATGCATGTAGACGATATACAAAAAGTTAATTTGGCAGATAAATGGGGTCAAGTCTTTATGCTCCATTTTCCACGATATACATAATTTTGATTTTTCAAAAGAAAACACTTATGTTCAAAGTACCATACATCTTTATACTAAATGTTCAAGATCTCTAATTTAATACAACTTCAACACCATTCTCTTTAGAGCTCTAACAGTTCTAGCACAATTCTAAAAAAATGGAGTTCTTTTCAAGTACCCAAATAGAGAGAGAAATTAAGAAAATATAGTAACTTTGGAAAACAAAAAGAGAAAGGCATACAATGCTTCGTCGTCTCTCGGCAGCAATGACGAACCCAAAAGGGACAAGGCTATGAACCACCACTAGCAGGTACACCAAAGTTGAACCCTTTCCTTCTCCCATCAGACACAACCCCTCAACTACTGTAAAATCCAGCTGCAGGTCAGTAGTTTGAAGTGAAAAGTTACTTAGTAAGGAGTGTGAACTTTCTTTGAATGCAGTGGTGAAAAGCAGTGAACGAAGTGTCCTTTTAGACAAGCATATTTCTTAAACCCACGAGACAACAAGACATTAACAATTCAAGCGATTGGGAAGTGGCGTTTACTCCAGTCGGAAGCAGGCGTGCTTTTCACATAAACTCGTCGCGGAAATGTTTAATAGTTTTAGTGAATAACCAAAAGAAGCAATTGAAGTTTAATAGTTCCTCTGGCCACTTATACTGCTTTTTTCCTCGCGTAGGCCACCTGAAGATGATATGCACAATCTCAATCCAAACCAAAGGACTCCAGAGTCATCAATGCTAAATCATGTCACCTCAAAGGATTTAAACTTCTCCATCAAACTCAAAATCTCAAAATCCTCCTTCTGAGCCTCTCTAATACGGTCCAACAGAACAAGTCTCGTCTCAATATGACCAAGCAATACTCTTGAGTCATCAAACTGTAACTCAACTCTGGACTCCATCAGACACTGTCATTCAGACACTGCAGATCATCTTTCAATGGAGATAAGAGCTAAGCTACCCACTGACTTTGTATTCAGAGCATCGGTAACAACGTTAGCCTTATCAGGATGATATGATATGGTGCAATCATAATCCTTCAACATCTCTAGCCAACGTCTCTGCCAAAATTCAGGTCTCGCTGCCTGAAAATATAATTCAAATTCTTATGATATGTATAGATCTCAAAAGTCTCTTCTTACAAGTAACGCCTCCAGATCTTAAGTGCAAACACCACTGCCGCTAACTCCAGATCGTGCACTGGATAGTTATGTTCATGACTCTTAAGTTGTCTCGATGCATAGGCGATCACTTTGCCATGCTGCATCAACACACAACTCAGGCTAACCCTCGATGCATCGCAATACACCGCGAAACCTCTAAAACCTAATGGTAGAACCAACACATACGCACTCGTCAGACATTTCTTCAATATCTGGAAACTAAAATCACACGCTTCCGAACCCCAAAGTCTGTAATCATCCTACTACCCAAAGATGATGAAACCTCTAACAACTTGCCCAACAAACGCAACATTAGCCTAGAATGCTTAACAAAATATGGAGTAATAAATGAATGAGATGCACCAGTGTCAAACAATACATATATTGAAGTACCAGATATCGAGAACGTACCAGTAACTGTAGAATTAGAGGTATGTGCCTCCTGACGAAAGAGATGATACACTCGGGCATGTCCTTTTGTGGCAATGCTAATCTGAGTTGCCTAACCTCGGCCACTGCTCTGACCAATCTGACTATGGCTTCCTGAACCTCTACCGACTCCCTTACCAGTACCAGTACCAGCTGTAGACTGACCAGCCTGAGCCTCCATAGTTAACCTCGTAGGACACTTTGTTATCTTATACCCCGGCTGTCTGCAGTAAAAATAGTTGCCTTGTTGCAAGTCTCGGGATGCCTCCTCCCACAGGTACTACAAGGCAAATATGAGCCCCCTAAGCTCTGACCTCCAATCTGTCCTCTGACGCGCCCGGTTGGCTGAACTCTCTCCTTACAGTCGAGAACCCTAGTCATACGCTCAAACATCTCTAACTGAGCTATGAGAAGCTGCTGTCAAAACCCGTTTTCGGACCATGACTGGCGTACGAGGCGAACCATCTATGGAACCCGACCCATCTCGCACAAGCCTCAAAGAACAGAACTAAAACTAATTTATTTCAAAACAATACTACAACCATTTAATACCATAATAAAGTAGATATCCAAATTTGTTTAAAACAATAATTTCAGATTGCATTATACGTGCCACACAAAGACAATTTGAAAATGTTTAAAAAACTACACATGTAAATATAAGTGTATATACTTATACACTGTAGATATAGTATCATAGCTTCGAAATTTGTTTCGAAATATTTGCAATCAAAAAAGACAACAGTCAGACAGATTTGTTAAATACTTAACTCGAACAAATACTTAGTTTTCAGAATATGAAATAGTCAAAAATATTCCTTTCAAAATATTACCTCAAAAGTCATATCTATTTTTCGAAAATATTTACAGAGAATAAGTTTCAAAATAATCTCAGGAAAATTTTCAAATCATTTCCAGTGAGAAATATCAAAATGTTTTTAGAGAAAAATACCGAATCTTTTCGAAGACAAAATACTAAATTTGTTTTCTGAGTCAAAATCATGCTATGCAGATATCATTCCAAATGATATGCAAAGCTAATGATCACTGATCATATACCCGTGTTATATTAGAACTGCGCTGACTAGATCATATCAGAATAATTTAGCAACTTTAAGAGTCCAAATGGTACCTGACTTAAAAGGGTTAACAGCTGACAACCTTAGGGGCTCTAAATAGTTCTCTTTGTCCACCCTAAAGGTCTAAAGATTGTAACTGAGCAGATACTGATCTAGACACATTCGCGAGCATTACAACCCTCGTGCTCTAGCTAGATATGTCTCGTCAGGCTCACAAAACAATACACCACAGGAAAATGAGCAATAACACAGACTCACTGTAATTGGTATCCAACCAACATATATCGAACCAAAACTATTTGACATGGGACTATTATTAAAAATCTGGATCATATGTAGACTCTGCCACTAGATCATATGTGGACCTCCACCACTAAATCACATAGTCACGTGTGTTAGCTAGACACATGGATCACATTGGTATACCAAAGGTTACATTTACCCTCATAACGTGGGTGTCCCATATTGAAGTATTTATCGAAAACGTATGCAAATATTTATTTAAAATATTCAAACAAGCAACATGCCGAACATACATTTTGTTCACCAAAAATCCTAAACATTCAACCGAAACGTTTGTTAGCAAAATTTCTCAAAACGCTGAATAAAGTATTTATTCCAAAAATATATTTAATCCCAAAAACAAATGCAGGTTTCAAAAAATATTCTTAAATCCAAATAGAACATTTTCTAAATAACGAATATTTTAAAATTCCAAAACAAAGGGTTATTACTGAAACCATAATAAATATTAAAATATATTATTTATTTCTGAAACCACCAAAATTCCAAACCAAAACATTTATTACAACAAGTAATAAATTTCATAAGCGGGTTTTCCACATTTACATATCCTTTGGTAATTCCAAATTACATGCAAAGGCACTGACACAGAAAAAATAAGATAAGTTTAAGAGACACGGCCTATGTGTCTGAAGATGTCATTCCACTCACTTGGAAATTCAAGCTAAATGGCCCAGTTAAGCTCCATTGGTGGTTGGTCAACCTCGTAGACCGAAACACGAAACTGAAACAAATGCACGATATGCAAATGTTGACACAGACTCATAGAAACCTAATTCGAATGAAGATCCAACGCTCTCACCTCGAAAATCAAATATCCCGTAAAATTATAATTTGGTCCCCGACCTCTGTAAAATTATGCTTTAGCCCTCAAACTTTTTAAAATTTATAAATCAGTCCTCAAAGGGTCATACTAGTACTCTAAGTAGTCAAAATCTTCAAATTAGTCTTCTAACTCTTAGAAATCTCCAAAATACAAAAATTACATCTTTAGTCCCCCAAAACCACGGCTTACTCGAGTAAGCCCCTGAAATGGCTTACTCGAGTAAGTCACCTTCATAGAATTTTCCCAAATCCGTCTAACTCCAATTTAACCGATAAAAATCACTCTCCATCACCTACATTGCCTCTAATCAACCTCAGAAACATTTATCCAACATCCATTTCAACAAACAACAACAAACAAATCCAAGATCAACCTCAATCCTTGTATTTTCGGCCAAAACCCTAACCCACACAAAAAGTAACTCAAATCCTTCAAATCTTTCAAACCCAAGCTCGATCTATGCTCCCTTAACCTTAATCCATCAAGATATAGAAATATCTAACCTCATTCTCCATGGATCAAAGCTCAAACCCAAACCCAAACCAAAAACTCAAAAACGCTCTTCAAAGAGCCAACCCAACTAAATGAACAAAATGAAAGAAAAGAGAATGCTAGAAGTGAAATCATACCTCTAGGAGCGCTTAGGAACTAAGGAGAGACAATGAGAGAGCAACGAGACGGATTTTGGAGTGAGAGAAGTGAAAATGAGGTGAGACAGCGGAGAGGGTTGGGTAAGAGGTGTACATAGAACCCCTGCCCAAAATTACGCCAATCCAAAATTTTTGCCTTGCTTACTCGAGTAAGAGGATTTTTTACTTGAGTAAGACTTCCTCAAAAATTCATCTGGAGATTCGGCTTACTCAAGTAACACAATTGCTTACTCGAGTAACATAAGTCTTACTCGATTAACTTCCTTTCAACATCTTTAATCACCCACTCAACACTCCAATCGTTCAAGATCAAACCGAGATGAACTTAACACCAAAAATTTTGACAAATTGACAACCTCAATATTATCAAGAATCAAATTCAAGGATCACAATTGATCAAAACAAATCAGGACTAATCAAAACTCTACAGAAGGCATGTCTAAAACGGGCGGGGTATTACAGCTGTCGTAACTAAAGCTGAGGTGTTGGCGCTGCAACCTCTGGTTTACCACGACCACGGCCACGTCCACGACCATGACCACAATGATCCATCGCTACTGATGCAAACAGCTAACATCCAATGGAACGTCTTACTAGGTACAATATGTCGGACGATTGTCGAATGCCAAAATATGAATCTGAGAAATCAGATACGGGAAAATAAACAAGAAACAAAATAAAGGGGTAAGAATCTCTAGTGAGGAAATAGCACTTCATATCGTATCCAGACCTTACAAAAACCATTTTGAAAACATTTCAAAAATATTGTATGCAGATATATGTGTATATACATATACACACTAATACGGAATAATAATTCTAAAATTCATTTTGAAAGCGTGCTCACCCAAAGCAAACAACTGGCATAAACATGCTGAAAATATATACTATATATCGTATATCGAAAATTCATATTAGGGCCTGAAACTTATAACTAAATATATATATCACAAGGATGAACTCAGGCATCTCAATGAAACTGAGTGCATGAGTCTGGTCAGACCAAACACTCTAGTAACTGGGTCTCGAATGTGCATTGGTATACCAAATACTACGTTTACCCTATGTAGCACATGTGCCCCATATCGAAGTATTTAAATATATATCTTATATTTATCAAACGCACATGCAAAGTATAAATCGTTTTGCGGAAAAATATTTATATACCTTATATAAACATTCAATATCGAAAACTTAGTTAATTTGTAGAAAATATCTATATACCATATAAATATTATTAGTCAGAAACGAAAACCAAAGTTTAATAATCACATAAGCCAGATTATTAATTATCTAACCATTAATTATTTCAATTTTCATATATCAGACATAGCAGAAACATATAATTTATCAGACACAGCATGTGTGTCTGAAGCTGCTATTTCACTCACCTAGTGTCTAAAGCTGACACTCTAGTCAAGGCCCACTAGGTGGCTGGTCGTGCTGGTAGGAACAGAATTTTGAAATAGATATGTATATAATAGACATCAGAAACGAAATGTTGGTACTATGACAGTACCGAATACATGATATGCAATGCAATGCAAATGCAGACATTTGATCTACGATGAAAACCCTTTTTCGATTGAAGATCTAACTCTAAAACCTCAAAAAATTGAAATCTACTTGAAATTCCAGTTAAGTCCTTCAACTAGTTGGAATCTCCAAATCTCCTAACTCACATAAATCACAAAAAGTGCGTAAGTTGCACTCAAGGACCTCCTGAAATTTGGCCTGCCCGAGTAACCCGAAGGTCATACTCGGGTAGCCCCCCTCCCCAGCAGCAACGTGCTTTAGGTAGGCTAAGTGCCTACTCGGGTACGTTGTTGTCCCGGCTTGCTCAGGTAAGCACACTGCTTACTCAGACATGCCCCACAACTGGCTCACTTAGGAACGACCACATATAATTCCCGAGGACGCCCCCTCTGGTCACTCGGGGACAACCTCCCTGCTCCTAAAATCACCCAACCCAGACTCACTCAGGAACAGCCCACAGGGTTCCCGAGAATCCTTAGCTCTGGCATACTCAGGTGGCAGCCACACATCATACCCGAGTGATGCCCCAACCCAGACCACCAAACATTAGGGCAGAAACACTCAGACAACTTCTACAAGCCCCCAGGACAGATCTAACTCCAACCTCCTTAAGAACAATATGTTCAAACACCCAAAATGGTTCTCTACAACCTAGAACCCATATCGAAATTCCAACCAACAAAACGACTCTAAAACACCCAAAATCATTGACGACATAACTGATACAAACACCTATAACAAGCTCTTACCAACATTCCCATAGAAACATCATAGATCTAGCTATGAACATTTCACACCAAATCCTAATATGCACAATCTTGCAAAATGAGGGAAAATAAAGGATTTAAAAACTCAATCTTACATCAAGGAATAAGATGGGAGCAATGGGAAGCAATGGGGATGACTCCAGAATGGATTTGAGACAATGTGAGTGCCTCCTGGTCGGATCTGAGTGAGAGAGATGAAAGTGAGGTGAGAGAAAGACGAAGATGAATTTGGTGGGGGTATATATAGATCCCAGCCCGAAACGCCGACATTTAATGCCCAAGCATTTCTCACTTCGGGTGACAAACCAAATCGAGCTCACTCCACTGCTCTTCGAAAATAAGGCTCACTCGAGAACCAACTGGTCCACTTGAGTACTCCGAGTCACGTTCCTCCCGAGTAACACCGAAGGGATTACTCAATAGACCACGCTTTGATCCATCCGAGTAAAACCGAGAGGCATACTCGGATAGCCACACCTCATCCCACCCGAGTAACGCTGAAAGACATACTCGTGCAGTCTGAGGTCCAGCTCACTCGAACCACGCAACAATGCACCTTGCACACACAATGCACCCGAGTAACATTTCTCCAAACCACAAGTCGTTAACCCAAAGACTCTCATGAACAATACCCGAATCAATGGGATATTACAGTTCCGGAGGTGGCACGTGAAGATGGAGTCCAGGAAGGTCACATAGAGAGAGATTAGGCAGTTGGTAGGTATGGGGATGGGCGTGTTCAGTCTATCTTCATAAACGTGTCAGACCATCATACATTAATGAGGGCTTCTTTGGAAATGATACAAAGTGTAAGGAAGGAGGGTTAATGGATGTTGAGGAGGAAGTGGGATTTAAAGGAACAAATGATTTTGTCTCCTTGGAATGTGGGATTGAAATAAGCGAGGGAAAGAGAAGAAGGGTGGAGGGAGAGGGTCAGATCAAGTTAGATGGAGAGTGTGGGCCTAAAGGGTTGGTGGCAAATGAGAAGGAAAAAATTGAGAACATGTCAGAGCAGGCTAAAACAAAAAAGGGGCCCAAGGAAGGTTCTGGCAATGTGGGCCAGACCCGACGCTCGAAATGATTTGTGTATTCTGGAACTGTCACGAGCTGGCAACCCATAGATAGTTCAAGAGTTAGTTGACCTAATCCACACTAAAAAGCTTGTTTGTGTCTTTCTTTCTGAAAATAATGTGTTGGGGGCTCGTATTGAGTGGGTCAAGCAGAGATTGTGTTTTCATGGGATAATTTGGGTGGAGCCCGAAAATAGGGGGTGGGCTTGCCTTATTTTGGAAGTCAGCAGTGGATGTACAGTTGTGTAGCCATTCTTCAAATCACATTGATGTAGTGTTGGTTGAAGGGAGTCGCTCTCGGAGATTCACTGGCTTTTATGGTCACCCCGAGAGATCTAGGAAGGATTGATTCTTGGGATCTTTTACGACGGCTTGCTGGTACTTCAAACCTTCCTTGGGTCTGCGGAGGAGATTTCAATGACGTGCTTTTTAGTTCTGGAAAGAGAGAGGGAAGGTCGCACCCCAACTGGTGCCTTGAGGGATTCAGGAAAACAATTACTGACTGCCTCCTTGAAGATCTTGGTCTGAGTGGTTATAGAGTTAGTTGGGAGAGAGGAAGCGGCACAGATTTGTGGGGTTGAGAAGCGTTTGGATAGGGTACTGGCCAATCGGGGATGGAGGGAGATGTTCAAAAATGGTGTTAAACTTAGTTGGAGCTTCTTCGGACCATTCATCTTGTTATTGGATCCTTTGTCTAAAATGAATGTTGTTAAACGTAATTTCAGATTCGAAAATTTATGGGCTAAGGAACCGGATAGTGTAGAGATAGTCTGAGGTGTGTGGGAGGATTTGAAGGGGGAGGACAACTTAGTGAAAATCAGGGGTTGTGTTGAAGCCATTGGGAAGTGGGGAGAAAGACTCTTTGGGGTTTAATGTATATATTAATGGTCTCAACAAGGAAATGGAGAAGCTTAGGAAAGAGAGAAATCCATGTTTGGTTGAAGAATATCTGAAGGTTAAGAGGGATTTTTTTGGGGTTTTGAAGCAAAGGGAGACCTACTGGAAGCAAAGAGCCAAGGTTTTTTGGCTAAAAAATGGTAATAAGAACTCTAAATTCTTTCACAGCATGGCTTCGAGTAGGAAAAAGAGGAACTCTTTTGAGTCTTTATTGGATGACAATGGAATTAGAAGAGACTGAAACTGTGGGCTTAAGGAGGTTATTACTGAATATTTTTCTAACTTCTTTTCTACCTTTGCCTGTTATCCTGTGTTGGATTGTGTTGACAGGAGTCTTTCTGATGAACAAAGTGTCACGCTCAATGCCTCTTTCAACAAAACAGATGTACGTGATGCTTTGTTCAGTATGGAACCGGATAAGGCTTCGGGTCTGGATGCTGTTAATCCATGTTTTTTTCCAGCGTTACTAGAGAATTATCGGGGATGATGTAGCCGAGTATTGCCTTAGGATCATTGGCCGTGGTGTAATTCCAGAGGCTCTTGGTGAGACTACAATTGTATTGATCCCGAAGGTGGCCAATGTGACTCGTATGGCGGATTTCAGGCCAATCTCCTTATGTCAGGTGATCTATAAGATGATTGCTAATCGAATTAAATATGTCTTGGCTTCTCTTGTCTCAGAGTTGCAAAAGGCAATGAGGAGTTTACTTCTGAAATTAGTAGGTTGTTAATTTTATGCATGATGTCATTCGCTCCTCATTTCGTTTGCACGAGTGATAAGATGAATTGTGATGCAGCTTTCGATGTTGCATCTTCTGTTGCTTGTTTATCTGCGGCGATGATGAACTTTGCGGGGCTTCTGGTTGATGGTTGCAATAAAAGGAGATGCTTGAATGTTGTAGCTGAGGCAATCTGCCTAAGCATAAAAGGTGGTTGTTGAGTCAGATCCTCAAGTATGAGAGGCTCTTTATTCTTGTATTTGTGTCGACAATGAAGGAATTTGTCCATAGATTGGAGTGTTAATCCCGTGAGGGATATTCAAAGTTTGCGGCATCATGGTGCATTTCCAGATTAATGAATGAATCATTCACTGGTTAAAAATAAAACACGATGACTAAACAATTAACTCTTGTATAATTTTGAAGAACATGGTGCAGAATCAAATATTCGAACAAAATGATTTACAAATTCCCAATGTTTGAAACTGCATATAAACAGCATACACTTAATATTGAAAGACTACTTGTTGGGATGTGAAAACTTGTTAATGCTCCAATCTCTAAAACAATCATCTTCTTTTTGTATTGAAAAAGAAAAAAGAAAGACTGCAAGCACCAAGCAAACTATCACCATCTAAAAATGCAACAACTTACTTATTGAATCATTGCAAAATAGAATAATAGAAACAAAATTTTAACAATGAAAGACAATACAACTCCATAAATGCTTGACAATGTTTTTTTATGGTGGATTTTAGATGCAAATTATGAAAATATAATGCAAAAGTAAATTGCATGGTAAAAAGTAGAGAGATTGACACCACTTTATAGTTGCAATAAACATGAATAATATGAATATATTATTGAACAAAAACACCCCGCTTAATAACTAATCAAAAAGTAAATATAGCACGCTACAACAGCAAACAATCCCCCTGGCAACAAATGACAATGCCGACGGCCAATTATGAAAACAATTTAATTGGCCACAAATTCCTTTCCCACCCCTCTGTTCTCTTTAATTAATCTTCTAATCATATAACCCCTCTTAACAAATTACTGAAAAGAGCCATCAAGATAAAGTCATTTAAGTATATACTGAAAAAGAAAATACACCCTTCATCCTTCTGTCCTCCACCCACCCAACGGTACCCACCGGTGACTTCCGTCAGCAGGGGTGGCGGGCCACACCGCTTCTTTACCTGGAAGCAAGGTTATTGTATATCAGAAGACCTGGGAGCAAGGTTATTGTATATCAGAAGCAGATGGTCCATCTCCACCAGCAAAATATTTTTCTTTGAAAACTGTCCCACTTTTCTGTAACCCAATGCATACATTTATTAAAGAACCCGGTTTCTTGATCAACCTTTCACACACACACACACGTACACATATATATAATAACTCATTCATTAGACACTTTATCGTTAAATTTCATTGATACAATCAACTATTAAACTCTTTTGAGAAAAAGTATTATTTCTAAAAGAATAGACCTTTTAGGGAAATTTATTTTTTTTACTAAATTAACTACTATTTCCTGAAAAAATAGAATGGTCCCATCAATTTGAAACTCGAAAAAAAAGGTGTACCAACAAGCTCGTCCTTATATACATCTGGACGTGAAAGTATTTTCACTTAACGCAAATACTTCATCCATTTTGTCAAACATATACTTCATGAACAATGCATTAAAGGATCAAGGAATACTAACCAGGTAAGAAAAAGAAAAACAAAGCAATCCTTTCCAGTAGAGTGTGGTTAACTGAATATAGCACCTGCAACAAGTGAAGGACATTGAAATTTAGCAGAAAAATATGGTAAACAATTCTGATGCTACTTTTACAAATTTTAGCCATACATTGGGTATTTTTACAATCAACTATAAGTTACTTGTAATCATTTTTTAACTAATATTACTTTAGGTGTTTTTCTAATCAACCAACCAAAATAGAATATTTAGAGCGACTCTAACAATACTCCTTATCATACTCCTCAAAATACTATTTTTTTAATTTCTTTTGTATCTTAACCAGTATTAAAACTTGTGCAATATTCTACTTTTCAACTTATTAATTAATATTTTATTATCAAATTTCAAAAAAAGAAAAAAGAGTGAATAGTAACTCTATATTTATGTGGAGCTATTATTCAATTCTCTCTCTTTTTCTTTAATTAGATAATAAAATATTAATTAATGAGATGAAAAAATATATTAAATTTAAATTTTTAGATAAATAGTAGAAAAAAATTAAATTAAATATAATATTGAAGTTTTGTTTCTATTTTTCCTCAAAAAGCGGCCTGCAGTATAAATAGTTTTCTCCCTCCTAACAACCGTCTTTCCTAAGATTTAGACCTCTCCCATTTTAGAAGTTCACTAATAGCATACTAAGCGTTGGACCATTACCTATTTGGTAATTTTATCTTATCAAAGATATTCAAATCATGACTTTTGACTGCCGAGAAAGAAAACCATATCACTGCCAAATTTCCGCACAACGCATTTTATGTACAGAATAAAAGAAAAGAGAACGCTAACCAAAAACAAATTGCATGAGCATCTGCCAACAGTGAATGCCGCAGCTGCAATAATGCATCAGTACCAACATCAGAATTTAACAGATTGTGAGAGCAAAAAGGTCTCACGGGGCCCGCATATAACATTTGTCCCTCTCCAATTTGGAATTCTACTCAGATTTATGAACTGTGTATAGTCTATTCTCGAATCATAGCTTTAAATCCGAAGTGATGCCGATGTCCTGCAACATCCACCACCCAAAAAACAAAATGTAAATGAAACATCAACAAACATTGTTTGTCAAATTCAGAATAGATGAAACAGATAGGTGCTCCCGTGCAGTAGTGTGCACTCATGAGCTGGAAACTGTTCTTTGAAGCATTAAGCAATAGTCTTTTTTATAAAATGGTTTCCACAGTTTCAATGAGCTGTTGTAGCTTGCTATAATTTTGGAGCAGAGGGTACCACAGCCTTGTCAGTGGCAAACTCATTGCATGCAGTTTTGTTGCACCCAAGGCTCTTTGCATATACAACTAACCAAGTATTTTACCGGAACATTAAATTGCAACACGCAAACCGCCATTTGTATCATCTTGAGAAAACATTTGCATCTCCTTCCCATGTTCGATCCAGCTATAACCTGGATCTTTAACAACCTTCTTATCGACCATCAGCTCTCTTATTGCCTTTACATCATCCCATCTTCCTAAAGAGGTATAAAAATTGGCTAGAAGCACAAAAGGGGTAGAGTTATGAGGATCCAAGCGAAACAGTTCATCAGCAGCTCTTTTGCTAAGCTTACATTAGCATGCAGTCTGCAAGAACTAAGCAAAACTTCCCATATGATTGGATCATCTTTAGATGGCAGCTTATCCACCAATGCTTCTGCTTCATGAAATCGACCAGCTCGACCCAATGCATCAATAATGCAAGTGTAATGTTCCAAAACAGGCACCACCTCTTGTTCTTCTTGCATTGAGTTAAAAATTTCAATTCCTGTGTCAACCAATCCTGAATGGCTACAGGCTGTCAAAACGGCAACAAAGGTTATGCTATCAGGTCTTTCACCTGATCCAATCATATCTCTGTTTATATGAACAGCTTCATCCCCACAACCATTTTGTGCATAGCCATGAATCATCTCATTCCATGTAACAGTATTTTTATTGGGCATCGTATCAAAAAGTTTTCGGGGCATCATCCACGTCACCACATTTACTGTACATTCCAATAAGAGCACTGCCCACAAAGATATCACTTAGAAGTCCTTCCTTTGTTATCTGTGTATGAATTTGTCTCCCTTGAAACGAAGAAGATAATTTTGCACAACTACTGAGAATAGTAGCATAAGAGAATTGAGTTGGAGAAATTCCATTTTGCAACATCTGCTTAAAGAAAGTGAAAGCTTCCTTATCTAGGGAATTTAGTGAGAACCCTGCAAGCATAGAATTCCAACAGGCAATATCAAGTTCAGGTATGCTTTGAAATATGCACAATGCCTTCTCCAACCTCCCACACTTCGAATACACGCTAATAAGTCCACTGGCAACATACAAGTCATCATGAAAGGCAGCTTTATGGGAGGCGGCATGGACTTGTTTGCCAGCATCCAAAAGTCCCATTCCTGCACAGGAGCTAAGCAAAATAGCCAAAGTAGTCCGGTCAAATTGGACATTTCCGAACTGCATTTGTCTGAAAAGTGTGTTAATATTTCTTCATGGTTTCCCATCTGGAAATAGCCGGACAATATAGCATTCCATGAACTGATGCTCGGGCATTTTATGGAGTCAAACATTTGACGCCCAGTTTCCATATCCCCCGACTTGACACATGCCGCAAGCATATTAATATAAGTGACTTCATCAGGTTCAAACCCACAAGACTTCATTCTTTGAAAATATTATATACCCTTCTTGTTCTGGTATTTTTGGCCATAACCGGCTGTCATGACATTCCAAGAAACAACTGTAACTTCT
>CAODLS011494288.1:0-10054 GCA_948243855.1 Flueggea neowawraea
AACTTTGCTAATGTGGTTATTGAGTGGATTGTTGAGAAAGTGAAGAATTTTAGACTTCTAACATTTAAAATGAAAGACAGACAACGACAGGAGGGTATGCCTTTTGGGATTCATCTCACTAGGATATTCCAACATTTTGACATCAAATTTGAAGTGTTAGTGTAAGCCCTAGCTCCAATGCATTGTATCCAGATTATGTTATATATATATATATTATGAGGCACTGTTTTATCTCATTATTATTCATGTGCATGCACTGTTTTATCTCATTATTATTCATGTGCATGTTTAATTTGATGAAACATCTATGAATAGTGATTCTGGTTAAGTTATCAAATATGTGATTTGGATAGTAAAGCCTTGAAGCATAAAAAGAATACTATTCTAAATATCTCTAGTCGATTATTGTCATGGGAATGACAATAAACCAAGACTAGTATGTACTCTATGAGATGATCATGTTTTAATGGTTATAGGATATGAGATATCAATCATAGAACATACAACATGTTAGAGAACAGTGTTTTGGATCGATCCACTTATGAGAATACTGCATGGTTGAAATGTCATAAGTATTTCTCATACAACGCTTATACTAGAATCCCTCGACCTGAAATCACTATGGATTCTTGGGTGATTTCTTGTATACTTTGATGTACGCCTAATGTTATTTGTAATGAGTAACAAGTATGGGTATGATTGGGTATGTCATGAGTCATGCTAAGAAATATGAGTGAAGTGAAGGAATTGCCACTCTTGAAGAAAGAGAAGATATCGTCGGCCACTTGATTAGTGAAACTGAGTAGTGTGTGGTCACACCCAAACAAAGTGATAAATGTTATCATTTGTTTGACTTAGTCAGGATCACTTATAGATCAAGAAAATGTTTTAGCATAAATAAGGGTGATCGGGTTCCATGCCTTATGCTAATCATGATATCGAGAGGCAAAGGGTTGTGTAAGGTTGTAATTAGGTTATGTTGATTCGTAATTGATTATTCATTTCAATTTGGGTAATCATAACGTCTTGCTAGAGACCAATTATGATTTATGGGCTTTGAATTAATTTTGGGCACATTGTCAATATTGAATGAACCTACAGGATTGCACACAATAAAGATCTGGGTTATGGCTTAAACTATCTTTCTTATTGGGCCATTAATTTATGTTGATAAATAAAACATAAGGAGATGGGCTCATGGTAAATTCGGCATATCCATTAAGCCAAGGAGGATTATGAATTCGGCCTAGTGGGATTTTTTAATTAAATGGTTTAATTAAATAATTAAAAGGAAGGAAGAAGAGTTCTTGTTTAATGAGAGTCATTGTTCAAGAATATTCTTTGTTCAAATCTCTTATCTTGTAGGAGAGGAGAGGTCGGCCACATAGGGTGCACAACCTAGGGTTTTAATTAAGGAAACAAAATCTAGGGTTTGCGTAGTGGAGTGGGCGGCATAGAAAAGAGAGAAAATCCTAGGGTTTTTCACGCCACTATTGCCATCTATCTTACTTCTTCCTAGCAGAAACTTAATAGGAGAAAAGAAGAAAAATTAATTCTCTTACTCTTGTTTAGGGTTCGGCAATACATAGCCAAGAAGAGAAAGAAAATTGTTTTGCTTTGCTCTTCCATATAGCCGAAATACACAAGGCAAGAAAGTTATTTTTTAAGTGCTAGCACACATAGTCTAACCTAATAGATTCATGTGTGTGTGAGAGTAGAGGGAAGTCACCTTTTGGCAGTCCTTTTTGGACAATTAGTTTTGGCATTAGCTAAGGAAAAAGAGATCAAATTGATCCGGGGCTTTTTGCTGAAATAGCAATTCGGTCAGCACATAAGGGAAGTAAATATATTTGGCCTTGATCAATTATTTTACGTACATAGATCCTGCTTTGCTTCTTGTGTGATATATAGTTATTTTTTGATGTGTTTGATGTTGTTTATTCATATAAGAAATCCAACATGAAGGTTATGACTCCAAACTAGTGATTGAAACAAAGAAGATTCACATTGAAACTCCTAAGGGAATGAAACTGTACAAAACCATTGGTTAAGGTTATGTGTTTCATCCCTATTTAAGAAATGAAGATGAACTGTTTCATGCTAGAGATAAGATAATGAAGCCACGAAAGCATGAAATGGTTTTTATAAGAAGAAAAGTTGTGCAAGTGATGCCATCCGAAGAAGATGAACCAGTTGAAAAAGAAGAAGAAGAAACCAAAGAAGTAGGGGAAACTCAACCTGCAGCTGAAGAAAGGGAGAAGCTAGCTCTAGCAGTGGCAAGACTACCAAATTTGATAAATTAAGGCAAGAGTTTTAGGATTTCAAAGCTTCAACATATTCAAATTTTGAAGTTGTCTTAAACTTGCTTCAAAGGAACTTACAAGTCTTAGAGCAGTGGAAGATGGAAATTCGGTCCTTGAAGAATCATCCTCCTCTAGTAGCTAACTCTCTTCACGATGATGAAGGAGATGATGGTGGTGGAAATGAGGATGATGATGCTCCTTACGCTGGTGATGCAAATGTTGGAGACAATAATGGTGATGGTGATGAAGGAGATGATGATGATAATGTTGATCTTAGAGGCATTGACCCTAAGGTTCATAAGCATGTTGATCTTAATGAACCAATAATCAAAGAAGTTCTAAGAGAAATATAAGGTCATATAAGAAGAGCAGAGGAAATTGCAGAAGAGGAACCTAAAACTATTGAAGAACAATATCCTTAAACTCCTATGAAACAAGAGCCCCATGTTGCACAGAACATTGAAGATGAATCCACTGAAAAGGCACCAAATGAAGACAAGCCTACTATGGAAGAAGAATAGGAAAGAGAAAGGGACAGTGAAGAACTGGAAGACAAATCCAATTGAAAAGGAATGGAGACAAGTGCTTGAAAGGATTCAAAAATTAAGGGAGGATTTCAAAAGAAGTCAGGGAGCTTCTTCCTTTTCTTAACCAAAGAAATCAGATTCTAAAGAAGATGAATGGGTGAGACAAATGTGTGAGGCCTTCCAACGCGCAATGGAAAAGGAAGTTGAATAGAAGGCACACAAATTTGCCCAATGTACCTCATCCAGTAATTCAACTAAATCCTCCTCCTCATCTGAATCTGAATATGAGTTTAATTTCTCAAAATTCAACTTCACAAGTGCTCCTCCTCTATAAGAAGAGAAAACTGTAGCTGAGATGGCCTATGAACATGAGTCTAGGCAGCGATGTAAAGAATTAGAGGAAGCTCTTGCTCGGGAACTAAAAATACTCGCTAATCTACCTCTAAGTCCTGAAGAAGTTGATATTTCCAATGATAAAGTTGAGCCTCCAAAGGAACCACAAGCTTTAGAAGATGTTTTTGAGCTCAGGGAAATCACTGGCACAGATTGTGGAAGAGATGTTCTTTGGGTGACACATTGGAGTATGGTGGATGTTGCTCTTCAAGCTTTAGAAGAACCAGATTCACCTATTCATCCCACAAAGGATTCAAAGTCTTCCACTTCTTCAATCTGATTTCTCATTGCACAAATTGGATCGACATCTCATTTACATCACATCTTGCATATCATCTTACATGTCTTTTCTAAATTGTATAAATGTTGTTTACCTTTGTCTTTCTTTTTGATAATATCAAAAAGGGGGAGAAATTAGATGATTGATTGACAATTGTATTAATACTCTTGTATCTTAATAATTTGTTAAGCACTAAAATAATGACAAGGATTAACAATCTTGATTAAAGAATTCAAAATTTTCTCTAAGTGTTTTAAAACAGGTGCATTGATTGAGGGGGAGTGCAAACTCTTTTCAATGTTTAGTTATCATAAAAAACGAGGACATTGTTGAACCAAGTTTGGTCATAATGTAAAATTCCTCTAAGTTTTGATGACATTAACAAAACACTTGAAACAGTTAAGCTACGCACGTAATACCACTCTCTAAGCACATTAGAGAATAATCTAAGTACATAAGACCATGTTGAAGACACGTAGATCATATTTGAAGAATTATGGGTTTTCAAAACAGGACATTATGCGCGTAAGACCGCATATTACGCACACACTATGGTCGAGATGGATATAATGCATGTAACAAAGAATAATGTGTGCGTTTAATAACTCTACTCAGAGAACAAAGCATATTAGACTTACATTGCGTGCACTATACCTAGTTGATGCCGCATAAAATAGACAGAGATCCTACTAGTTTGAGAGCCACATCATACTACGCACGTAGAAAGGAGTTCTATGAACATAAATGGGGTCTTGACAAAAACCAGAAGGATCACGGAACAACTCCCAACCATGTTATATCTCAATAAACTGGGCGTAGTATAGTGAAGATCAATTTCTTGAAAGCATTGTACTACGCACATAGTATGTATTAAGCACATAGACGAGTGTCCAAAATGGGTCTAGAACACTGACAAATCCAATATGCTCCTCAAAATTTGGGTAGGAATATTCTTTGACAAAGATTTCAAGTGACGTTAGAAGGAATATTATGTTACGCATGTAGACGGGGATTAGTTAGACTAAATGACAAAACTAAGATACTATGTGAGATTTAAATTTGAATATTCTCTGAGACAATCACATGTGAATCAAAGAGGTGATCTGGAGGAAAATCATTAACGTACATAGAAGAAATAGAAAACACGCAAGACTAAGGATCTACGCATGTAGAGAAATTTTTGTTCGCATTGTAACTATCAGGTATCAAGTTATATTCAAGAAATAGCTACTGAGTTCTATGGTATGCATGCAAGAAGTGATTACTGCACGTACTACTCTAATGAAATCATAGACTTACGCACGTAATACTTGTAGTACGAACGTAGCACGAACTGACATCAACTATTTCAACATTTTACAATTCTCTTCCAATGAATATTGTGGGATTGTAACGGCTATATTTCATAATGTACATATAAATAGAGTCATCTAGAATAGAAGAAAAGAAGAGAGACTTTTTAAGAGTGTGCCGAAGCTTTGCAAAATCAATTCATGACTTTCTCTCTCTTTGAGCTTACTTTCATTCCTATACCAACTAAACTTTGATTTGCAATTTAGTTACTGAGCTGGTGTGATAAACTGCTATTTTTTTAGGAATCCACTTGTAATCAAGCTTTGGTGTCAAAGCTTGAAGGTAGTATAGGTTTACTTGTTGTAGCCTTAAAAACAAGTAATGGTTGCTAGTGACCCTAGGAAAACTAGTGTTGATTTTTTTTGGCATGAAAACAAGGTTGTTAAAGGTTTCTTGTGAGCCTAAAAAACATAGACTTGTAACGGATTGCCTCCACCCGCAAGTGAGAAAAGCTTAGTAGATTCAAACTCTCTAGTGAGATAGAGGAGTTGACATAGGACAAAAAGGACCAAACCACTATAAATCGGGGGCTTATATCTTCTATCTCTTCATCTCTTTATTGTTGTCAAGGTTATTTATTGTGGCTATGCATTGGATTTAATTTTATTTTTGTTTTCAATATATTGTGCAAAAGATTTTAAAAAGCTTTTAACTTTTCGATTTAAATCCAATTCACCCCCCTCTCGGATTGCCATATTAGGATTACACAACCAACCCCTTGACATTTAAACTCTTAATTTGTCAGTCCTTGGTATAAACTTTGTGTCATCATACGATTACTCGAGTGAAGAGACTCGTTACTTGAGAGAGATAATCATCTTCAAATTTTCTATTCGATTGAATGACTCGAGTAATGTATGATGTTGCTTGAGTAGATTTTTCATCACTGGTTCCTCAGGTTCACTTTGTTATTCGAGTGAAGTATTTGGTTACTCGTGTGAAAGAGAAAATGGATGACTTGAGTAAGTCAAACCAAGTTACTCAAATGATATGAGGGTATGATAGCTTGAGTGACGTTGTGTGTTACTCGAGTGAATCCAATCTGTAGCCCTTAGAAGTCTTGATTACTCGAGTGAGAGAATCTCGATTTTATCTCTAGTTGCTTTGTTTACTCGAATGAGGAGACACGTTACTTGAGTGAGAGCTTTTCGATTCCTGCCTTTGATCAGTTCAATTGCTCAAGTGACAATTTCAGTTACTCGAGTGAGTTAGTGAAAAACAAATTAAAACACTTAAGTATCAAATTCCATTTTTTTCATCATTAAAATATAAAATGATGTAAATGCTAACCACCTCTAGTTCAACAATCTCCCCCTTTTTTTATGATGAAAAAACATGGAAGAGTTTGATACTCCTACTTTGTTTGTGCATCTACCAATATACAAAAATTTGAAAAGTTGATCAAGGGTGTTAGCCTTGGCACATTTGTTAGGCACTTAAATACAAAAAACAATCAACATAAACACTTCACAATTTCAATCCAACAAACTCTCATATTTCTCCCCCTTTTTGTCATCTACACAAAAGGCATAAGATAAAGAAAAATATTCCAACCATGCAAATAAGATCATGGAAATAGCATAGATATAGATATAACACAATAAGCATCCATACAAGTTAGTAAATAATCATCTGAATAGACATACAAATTTTCTAAAAGATATAATAACTAAGAGTTTGAACAATATGCAAAATGATGAAAATGCATGATAATGCACAATATGTCGGTCCCAATGTCCAATACTAAATCATGGAGCTGGTGGTGGCAGTTTTGTGGAGGTAGAAGGAATGAACATTGTTGTTAGTTCAATGAGCTTCCTTCGTCCATGTCCGTATGTCACTAATGGACCCTAGAATTTTCTCTAACATGGTTGCAAGTTTGTCCACTTTAGTCTTAAAGCTTCAAAATTGTTCAACATTGACAGTTGTTCGAGATGAACTAGCAGCACTAAAGCCTTTTCTTCTACCACGAGAAGTGCCCACGGTGTGATCAATAGCAGGAGGAATATGAGCTCGATCTTTCAAGTTAGCCAATTCATTCGATTCTAATCTCAAATGTGGTCCAAAAATCCACCCACAGTTCAACGTCTTGATCATACTAGTGTTTCTCCAATTGGTTTTGTTAAAAATCCAATTGTATGGAACTTCCTCAAATTCATATCTAGATAAGTTAATTTCGTTCTCTTCAAGGATTTTGGTTATTATAACCTCATATGGTAGACCATCCTCCTTCTTATTTTTCTCATACAAAGCCTTATAAAATTGCTTCCACTTACGCTTCATCCACCAAATGATCATGGCCGTAAAGTTGATATGATTGTGTTTAAGCACATGCCAAAAGATTGTGGTGTCAATATTGGACACATAGTTTTGGGTGTCCCACTTTGGAGTGATACTACGAGTGGCTACGTAATGAATCATTCTCAAATTTCTTGAAAGATTGGTAGCATCAAGAGCAACACACCTACCAACTTCGACAACCACAATCGACTTTAAATACTTATAAGCTTTTTTCAACTAAAATTATTCTCTAAGTGCAGCTTGTTCATCCATATCATTATCACTCTCTTCTTCTTCATCTTCAATACGAGGTAACATAGTAGGAAGAATTCCACCTTCTAGAAGATTAAACCAGCGACATAATCTCCTTTTTGAAATAAGAAAACCCTTTCCACATACATGGGTTCTAAGCATTATACCCGGTTCACCATGCCTCTTCACAACTTCCATATTAACATAAAATTCTTTCACCAAATCTGCATATATCACATTTTGATACTTCAACAGTTCACTAATACCAAATGGCCTAAATATGTCTTCCAAATCATAACCAACACCTTTCAAAGCATCATAGTAAAAAAAGTTGGAGAATTTTTGGTCTATGCCTTAGTTGATTTTGGAAAGCGGAAGCAAATTGAAATAAAAGAGAAATCAACAACAAGAATTTAGAGTGGTTCGGCCAATTCGTTGCCTACATCCACTACATAAATCGAACCACTTAGGATTCCCACTATAAAGGTGATTGATTATGGCTCAATCCAACAAATTCAATACATGAGGTTGATTTTGGCTTAACACCTCCAAAGCTTACACAATGTTATTTTTCTTAAGTTCACAACAAGCCTCTACAATGTTATTTTCTATAGGCTTACAACAAACCTATCACACACTCTCAAAGTGTATACAAAAGGACTATAAAGAACAAATCTATATGCTAGAGTTGAATATTTGAGTTTGATGCTTGAACATTGATCTCTAACTTGATTTTGTGTTTTTGTTGGTTGAAATTGATGTGAAATTTGACTCAATGATTTTTTATGTTGTTCAACATGTTTTTGGTCTTCTATTGATGTATTTATAGCATTCCTATTCCATACGACCATTGGTAAAGAGAATATAGCCGTTGGAGTCTTCTGGACCATTCGAAACGTACGTTGCACTAAGAGTGTTGGGTTTCTTATGCGAATAAACATCTAATATGCACAGCAAAAAAACAATAATATCACACAAGAAACATCCAGGAATATTGTATGTAATCATAATTAATAAAGGGAGGCCGAATATATATACCTTTCAACTTAGCCAAATTGCTTTTCTCCAAAAGGTAGAATTGCCGAATTGTTTCCTTTGATTTGTGTTGAGCCGAATGCTATTGACAATAGGGACTGCCAAAAGATGACGGCCCTCTACTCTCACACACACACAAGATTGTTGATTAGGTTAATGTGTGCTAGCACTTCTTTTAGAATCTCTATTCTAAAACTCACAAATAATTTTCTCTCTTTTGTTTGTGGCACTTACTAATTCGGCCAAACCATGAAAGAATAGCAAGGATTGCACCCTATTTATAGGCATATGAGGATACCTAAATAGGTGCATAAAAGAATCTGAAATTCCCTCATTGACCTTGCAAAATTCGATCCTCATCCTATTCAAGCAGTAGGGTGCCGAATTTGTTTTCCTAGTTTCAATAGGTTTGCCTTTCTTATCCCACAAGAATATTCACTTCCTAATTAATTTTTTCACATACAAATTAGGGTTTTATTTTCCTTGTCAAACAAGAATAAAACTCCTAATTAGTCATGGACTCATAATTAGTTAGTGCATGTGCCGAATCCATCCTTGTCAAACAAGGAAAGTGACTCCTAAAAATAGGAGAGGTGGTGTGTGCCGAATTTCTTCCTCCTAATTAGGATGAGTGTGCCGAATTCTCACTCCTAATTAGGTTAGGTTGTGCCGAAATTCTAATGGGTTTGATTAATGTTATTGGGATTTTAATTATATGATACATAATCATTTAATAAACCACTCATACGATTCGAATTATGTCACACATAATTAAATACCATAACCCTAATAACTAGTGATTTATATTAAAAGCTCATTACATTAATGGACTATGTATTAAATCTTATTTAACACATAAATGATAAAATCCTGAATTATTATTGATTAATCAAATTAATTATCTTAATAATTCAATTACTATAAAGAGAGAATCTTTGTAACCAATCCAGATATTTATTGTGTGTGATGCTGTAGGTTCATTCAATGTTTGCAATGAGCCTAAAATTAATTTAAAACCCATAATTCTTAATTGGTCTCTACCAAGACATTATGATTACACAAATTGAAATGAATGTCAATTACGAATCAACATAACCTAATTACAACCTTATACAACCCTTTGCCTCTCGATATTATTATTAGCATAAGGCATGGAACCTGGTCACCCTTATCTATGCTAAAATATTTTCTTGATCTATAAGCGATCTTGACTAAGTCAAACAAATGATAACACTTATCACTTTGTGTGATGTGGCCACACACTACTCAGTTTCACTAATCAAGTGACCAGTGATATCTTCTCTCTCTTCGAGAGTGACAATCCCTTCACTTCACTCATGTTCCTTAGCATGACTCATGGCATACCCAATCATACCTATACTTGTTATTCATTACAAATAACGTTAGGCGTATGTCAAAGTATACGAGAAATCACCCAAGAATCCATAGTGATTTCAGATTGAGGGATTCTAGTATAAGCATTGTATGAGAAATACTTATGACCTTTCAACCATGTAGTATTCTCATAAGCGGATCAATCCAAAACACTGTTCTCTAACATGTTCTATTGTCTCTTATTGATATCTCATATCCTATGACCAGTAAAATATGATCATCTCACAGAGTACATA
>CAODLS011494303.1:0-15723 GCA_948243855.1 Flueggea neowawraea
CGTTCTTGATGCCCAATGTTGTTCTCCTTTGCTCCCACGTCCTCTGGCCTCTAAAGATGTGAAATTGTGTCTCCAAGTCGGCTCTCCCTCAATCAATGCCGAAACCCCACTTAAATAGGTGTTTTAGGGCGTTAGGAATAAGACACGGGCACGGCCGTGCCCAAGCAATCCCGTCCGTGTGTCATTAATTTCCCTCAAAATCCGGCCTTCACCATTGGACACGGACACGGATTCTGTCCGTGTCCAGCCACAATCTGTCCGTGTAACTTCAGTTTAGGTCGTGGATGTGAACTTTTGCTTCCTTCATATACACGGACACGGTTTGTGTCCGTGTCTTGTCCTCTCATGTCCGTGTTTTGTAGCTATTGACCGTGTGTTACATTTGTCAAGTTCCAGTGGGTTACACGCCCATTCCCACGGCCGTGGACCATCATTTCCTGTCCGTGTATGCTCAGTTGTGCACGGATTTGCTTCCTCAAGTGTCCCACGGGCGTGTTTCATCAATCTAAGGTCGTGTCTCACTCCCAAAGCCCCAAATATTATCGTTCAAGCCCCGTTTCAACTTGCTTTCCTTGATTTCACCAAGATATCATCAATTTACCTGAAAAACACAATAGAAAGCGTAGAAGTACCAAAACTAATGACAAACACTCAATTTGTATTCAAAACTATATGAATTGATGCACATAAATACGTATGAATATGCGTTTATCACCCACTCAGACGCTAAACAAATAACTGAGTAACATGAAAGAAAGTACCCTCACTGTTGGAGCAAGTCTCCACTTATGACATCAGTCATTTATTTGTGTAATACATGTGCAAAAACATGCTCCGAGTGTAGGTAAGTACCACTCAGAGACACTGGCAATCGGATGATGAAAGAAGGAATCCATCCATCACCGACGTTTCCCTTTGACTAAAAAAGGAGAGTAAAGACACAAAATCAGCAGAAAATATAAAGAAAATGAAAGATGAAGTGATTCTAAAAAAAAGCTAGAAAGAAAAGGAATGCCATTATAAGCAGAATGATTAATTTCTTTATTAAAATAAAAAAAGAAAAATAAATAAATCAAACAAAGCTACAGAAAGCGAGAACCACACAAAAGAACAAATCAGTTGATAATTAATGTAGTATGATTCATTTGGATATGAATCTGAATTGAAAGAAATTCAGAAATGGTTTGGTTTGGCAGTGATTGGTGGGTCTATTTGATGATTAAGAAACCAGAATATGATATAGTATAAGATAATGTTAAGATATATAATGGAATAGACACTGGAGTTGGCTACTGGTCCTTTTCACACTGAGGTGGTGCTTACCAAAATAAACTAAAGAGCAGCAATCACAAGCCATCTTTTTTCTACTTCTTTTCATTGATGCTTATAACCCGTAATGTATCTTTTTGTGTAGATGTTAATTGGTATTATTCAAATTTGGAAGAGATGTTGTCTTCATTAAGATGAGAGAGAAATATGCATTTAAGGAAAAAATGTTGGTGATTTGCTTTAATTATTCAAGTGTAAATATTTAAATATCTTTGCAAATATATGTTAATTAATAAATATAAAATGCATATTACTAATATTTGTGTTTCCTACCTATAATGCTTAATTGATTTCATATTACTAATATTTTTGTTTCCTATCTACAATTCTTAATTGATTTTTCCTTTATTATCAAATATCTTTCGGGGTTTATTTCTTTTTTTATGATCATTGTGTTTGAAGTTATACTCCGTTTTTTTGATCGTCGAGTTCCGGAAACTACTTCATTTTGCATTCCAACATTTGTGGATTACAGGAATAAAATTTCTTAATCATCAAAAAACAATATAATCAATTTTAAAAAAAAAAAGTTATCCTAAATCGATTTGCAAGCACTTAATTTATTGCTTGTTACACATTTCTTTTAAAAGGAGTAATTTCACGATAAATTTAAAATGAACTAAAAACCTTATATTAGAAGCTCAAATTGAACCAAAGCTGCCTAAAGAGAATAAACTTTTTTAATTTATTTAAAAATAACTTAATTTTAATGAAATATACTTATAAATTGATACAGTATATTGGAGTAATTTTCAATAATAAATGACAAAATGTCAACTTTTGAGTTATTGATAAAATGAAAACAAAAAACTTAAATTTAGTTTACATAAAATAATGATGCAAAATTATCTTTGCGATAAACACCTACAATTCATATCTTTAAAACAATCTGAAAATAAAAATGGAAACACACACACACACACACAGAGAAAGAGAGAGAGAGAGAGAGAGAGAGAGAGATACATTAGCATAAAGGAGAAGCACCAGAGTGCGAACTATGCAAAAAAAAAAAACAGAAACACACGTGTGACATCATTGCACAATCATTAGTGTTTTCTGCCCTGGAGGAGCCCATCCGATCTAGAAGCCAGAAACCCTCCAGGGACCAGATCGATCTACCATACCACACAACTTTTTTACCAAATTTATTTATGAAAATTACTAAAAATTAGTAATGCTACCCAATTCGCAACATGTACTGCACATCAAGTGCTAAAAAATGAACTAATTAATTTTTTTTATAACTCACTTTATTTGCTCTCGTTAGGGATTAAACTTACAATTGTTTTATGCTAAAGTTGATTTCAGTACGAGTAGATGAATTAATATATTATTTATAGTATTTTTGTCAATGCTTTGAACTTTAATCTTTTTCTGTTTGTTCATTCAATTTTCATTTTGTTTCAATCAATCTAGTTACTTCAGTTAAATTGAGCTTTTTTTAGTAACAAAATGCTTAAATGGCCTTCTATTTTCAATTATCATGTTAGGTAATAAATTAATATTTATGATCACCATTTCATAAATAAAATAGATTGTCCACGACAAGACTATTTTGTGAGAGAGAGAAGAAGAAAAAGAAGACGAAGAAGTAGAGGAAAAAGAAGTTGAATGAACAAACTACATGAAAAAAAAAACTAAAATTTAGTAGTCATTTACATAATTTAGCTAGTATATGTGTTATCACAGTCGATCTTTGCAAAAAAGACATAATAATAATTAAACATCTTAAAATATATTATACCGTACCTTAGATGACACCTTAGTCACGTTGATTAAAAAATATATTAGTAATTAAAATTAATCATATAATCAAGCAATCCACTCAGCACTGGAGCCCTCCAGAATACAGTTTTTGAAAACAAAATGAGTTTATAGTTAAAAATAGTCAAAACTTTACCTATTTTATGAAAAATAGGCTAAATTTGAAAAAAATAGTTGATATAGCATGAACTTTAATTTTAATATCAAATATAACTTATCGTTTATATTCTGTTAAAATTATACATTAGAGCTACTTGTACAAGCTACAATTGATATTAAAGTTAATGTTTATGTTATATTTGATATTGAAGTTAAATGATATGCTATATTTGATATTGACTTTATGTTTTTAACATACTATTTTAACGGAACATAGACGGTATACTACTTTTTATACTGAAATTAAAATTCCTTATGTATCAAGTTATTTTTCAAAATTTAAATTATTTTTAATAAAATAAGTAAAACTCGAGTTATTTTTAGCTATTAACTCAAAACAAAATTGATCATAACTGACACAAACAGACGAAGCATTGTAGATCAATTAAGTTGTTAATTTGATAAAAATAATTAAGTTGTTAATAACTTATCAATTTCATCAACAATTTATACAGCCATACAAAAATAATAGTGGGGTTTAATTCTGCCATCATGTTCTCGCATATATAATATTCAAGCTCACAAAGTCAAAAAATACAAAACTAAATAGTATAATTAACTTATCAATGCAATAGTAATAATTGAAATAAGAACAATCAAATATAATGATATATAGTTGCCAAGTAAGTTTGCTTAACAATACAAGAATTAAAACAAATTGTCATTTTAATTTACTAATATTAAAGTTAATTCTAACACTAAAATTCAGACTGTTAAGAAAAAGAAAATCATCCTTTCTTTTCACTGCTACTGAAAGAAGAAGACCAATATGGAAATGGAAGAGAAATTTTTTGAGTAATTTAGTTAATTTCTAACTAAATTTGATCAAATGGTTCGATTCTCTAATAATAAGAATCACCAAATTATAAATATATATAAAACTCGAAATAATCACAATTAATAGCAGATTATAAAACTATAAAAAGGGTAAGAAAAAAAAACTATACTGTGGTAGTAGCGGTAGCAGCGGGTGCAGCAGCAACGACACTGTTATCACCGCCACCACCGCCACTACCACCGGTACTCGTGGAAGAAGCACCACCAACCTCAACACGCGCCGACACATTCCCAGAATTTCGTTTCCGTTTCTTTTTCTCATAAGGAATTCCGCGTGCCTTAGCCTGCCCTTCCCTCACTTCCCTCAAGTAAATCCTAACTGCCCGTGCCCCAAACGGGTTCGATTCTTGCCGTCCACCGTTCTCCTCATACGCCGCTCTCAACCGTCCGATCAGCGCGTCAAGGCTACCCCACGCCTGTTTTAACGGGCAGGCACAAGGGGCAGGTGGGTTAGGGTGCCCGAAGTAAGGGCAACCCGAGATATGGACTTTGGTCTTACCAAACTGATCCAAGTACTTCAAGAATTCGATGACGTGTGCACCGCTGGAAAGAGACAGCGTTAATGGAGGCTTGTGGTTCCTCAAATACTGCAACAACGTGTTCCAGTCTCGCCTTTTTTGTGACTCGTATCTACTCAACGGAGCTGCTGGGGTTGACCCTTCCGCTTGTTCTTGTTGTTGCGTAGTTAGAGGTGGTGCTTGAGTCGCTTCTGACGGTGGTGGCGGAAATGGGTCGGCGTTACTCGGTCCAGGTTGTGCACCGGTTCCTCCTCCATGATCGCTGTCCATTTAAGTAATTGAAACTTTTTTTAATGTCCCGCTTAATTACAAGCCAACCCTACTTGATTTGGCAGTAATTAGGACTGAAGTGAGTTATATGAAGAATTCTTGAATTTCTTTATTTTGGTTTCTTGGAGTGAGGTGGGGCTAGGTGAAGAAGAAACAGTAGTGTAAGAGGAAGTGGGTTTAATTTCCTTGGTTTTATGGGATCAAGCAGTAGATAGGATCTTTTCACGGGAGAGAGTCGGACTTGTTGTTTGTTGGGGTTGTGGGTGATTCTTTATTCGTGAAGAAGAGTGTTTTCAGGAGAGAGAGAGAGAAGAGAGAGAGTGATGATGGGACGTAAAATAGATGTAAATGAATGTATATGAAAGAATGTCATACTGATACTGTGTGCAAGCTTTTTAATTGTTTGTAGCATGGTATTGGGTCTTATTCAGTCTAAAATAAATTAAACTTTTTTGTCATATTAAATTTACTAAAAAATTTGGCTAGAATAAAAAAAAAAAGAATTGGACAATGTTTTAACTTATTAGAAAATTTCTGTTCAGGCGAAAAATTATGGGTCGATTTGTTTGTAGTCCCTGAGGCTTGTTGAAACACTCGACCGCATCCGTTCCTTTTCAAAAAGCTCCTGGGTAGTCCCTAAAGTTTGTCTCCGTCAGTTGTCGTTAGTTTAATGTAATGGAAAAGATGAAATTTTTTACCCTTCAGCAAGAAACTCTGTGATTCCCTCTATTATAATATATTTTATTCAATCTTTTAATTTAACTTATATCGATATTTGTGCACACTACAATAATACTCTCTATAGCACCCCCTTTATTTCAATATTTTATAAATAAAATTTATAACAGAAATTATGAACCAACCACTTCTTCAAAAAACCGCAACCACCACTTTTAGTCCAATGAGGTTCTTGCCATTGGACTAAAAATGCAGATATTATACATAACTACTTCGTTACTTTGAGTTTTATCTTTGCAAAGGAACAGTAAGTGTTAATTTACCAATGACTTCCTATTCGAACAAAGAATTATGCATCTGTTGAAACCAAAGCACATTGCTAATGAACAGAATCAGTATAAAGCAATGAACATTTTGTTTTCATCAGACAAAATATAAACTAGTAAAGCACAAAAAATGAGGTTTGTCTCAAGATTTGCATAGCCTAAAGTTTAATATACGTTTTTTTAAAACATATTTGATATATTCTCAATTTAGATTACTTCCAACTTGAAAAAGCCACATATTGAAGAGAGATGAAGCAAATGTCAGAAACCATGACAAGAAAGCCATTAATTGTTGCTAATAGCTGATATCTACTGCATAACTTTTCAGGGCAATAAGAACTATCCACGTTGATCAGAAGATCGGTCATACTGGTTGTTGAGCAGGCTGCTACTAATGAAAGATACGATAAAACCTGTGAATGAATTAAGTAGTGAGAAAAAACATCCACAAAGATTTTACTTCAAGTAACAAAGTTACTCCATACTCAATCTCCGACGATGATAATCAATAAAATCTTTTGTTGATGAGGCAAACATTTGGTAAATACAGAATATGCATCCACCAGAACCAGAGTTAGGCTCCACGGAATTACCAGTCCTGTGACAGTTACTAAGTAGCTGCATAAATGAAAAAACATTTAGAATTCTGCAGGACCAAGAAAACAATATCTTCTGGTAGTAATAACTGTTGATGAGCTTCACTTATTCTTTACAAGAAAGAGAGTATTACATGATCAAATATCTAGAATTTTCATACCATGTTCATTTAGTTTGGTAAAATTGGTATAAAATTTGAAGCAATGAGAATGTTAACATGCTTTTCAAGTACAATAGCTCTCAATGGAGATAATCATCAGGCACTTTGCAGTTAAACTCACAAAAGCCCTAGGACATGATTAGTCCCTCCATCATCACATTAACTAGGTTAGACACAACATGCAAAAGATATTGCTAGAAAAAATGAAATACATGTAGATGCCTAATTGCAGCTTTATATGTTGTTTGATTGCCATATGACTTGCTAAACCTAGACATGAGTCAAATCATAACAAACATGATCAAAGATCAAGAGAAAACGATTCCATGTTCCAAGTTGCAATCAATACTTATCAACACATGATCTTAGAACAATGGCACATTTTTATGCTTTGATCTGCAAAATATCGAAAGGCTCTTAATTTCTAATAGTTGAAAGTAAAACTCAACTGATGCCACCATCTTGGAATTCCTAAGAAGCTTTTGGAATTTCTTGATTCTCTAAACCAGTTATGAATCCATATTATTTTACTCCACACTAAACCTTAAAAACAAAGCAATGTCATTAAGCACCAAACCCATTCCTCCATCACCCTCCATTCAATTTGTGTCGGTGACTACTAATTTCAAGACTATCCAAAAAATTATTAAACCTCCCACTCAAAAAATCCTCCAATTTGTATGATATTAGCATGTCCCCACAATTCCAAATCAATTAAACGAAGAAAAAAAAAACAGGATTTAGAAGAATTCAGACATAGAGACAACAATGAACTATACAGTCAACAAAACCTGGCTTTATAGCAAGTAAATTCATAGAAACAACAAAACAAAAAACCACCATAAACATGGAAATAAAAACATGGGTATCTAAATTTGAGAGGGAAAAAAGAATCAATTGAAAGTGTACAACATAACAAGAAAGAAGAAGTGAAAGAGGGTACCAGAAAGAAGTGTAGCTATAGAAGTCGATGTCTCGTGGTTGCAGAAGAGGCAACTGAACACAGAATCAAGCTTATCCATCCTTTTCTTTGGGGGAGACTTTGCTATTGACTTTCTTTTCCCCATTTTTCTTCATCCTAACTTGTCTCTACCATATAAATAATTTATCCCAATCATCATTATCACCAAATCAAAATTCCCACTAGTACCCACAACGACAAGCTACAATCTTTCTTTCCAATTTGCACATACAAGCAAAATTGATTAACAGTTCATGTAAAATCCCACCGGTACCGACAACAACAAGCTACAATCTTTCTTTGGATAGGAACAAAGATTTTTGGCCGACAAAAGAATGAAGCAAAACAAAAACCCTAATTTGAAACACCCAAAATGACAACGAATAATAAGAAAGGAAGAAACTTACCTGGATCAAATTGAGAAGACGGGTTCTCCAGAAAAGTAAAAAGAGACGTTGGAAGAGAGAGGGGGAATGATAAAATATCATTGGAGAGCCTTTTTTAGCTACATCTATACCTGGAGCAAAATTTCACTCTCCATCTATTAGGATGAAGAAGGCACAACATCAAGAGGTTGTTGGAGACATGATTTTCTTTATATTGAGGAAAGAAGCTA
Organism: Flueggea neowawraea; assembly: GCA_948243855.1. Classification (NCBI taxonomy): domain Eukaryota; kingdom Viridiplantae; phylum Streptophyta; class Magnoliopsida; order Malpighiales; family Phyllanthaceae; genus Flueggea; species Flueggea neowawraea. The sequence continues at coordinate 8,216 of CAODLS011494303.1, forward strand.
GATAAAGAGTATGTTGGGGATGCTCTAATGCGATAATTCTCAAACAACTCTCTCAACCTCTCATTGTTTTTCATATGTTATCTTCCACGCCACAAACAATATAATGATCTCTCTCTCTCCAACCCTTATTCCCTCTCTCTCAAACACCTTTCAGATGACATCTCCCTCTTTACCAACCACATAGTTACCTAACCATGGAAGACAAACATATGCACTCAAACAACTTGAGAGGAAGAGGACACATGTGGAAATACCTGTACTCAAAATCTCAATCTCTGGACTCGCATTAGACCAAAAAAACACAAGGAACCATTTCTACTCTCCAAAATATATCCACTCTTAATTCTCCATTCAAAAAAAAATAAAGTTCATCACCTAAAATCAAAATCACATTAAAATAATAGTTTAAGAAACTAGAAAGCTATGTTGCAAATTCTGTTGAATTTCACAGATTCCACCAGTAAACTCGGTCCAAGGGAAATGACACTCTAAAAGAGGCTGAATTAAAATTTTAAAGACTTTGAAAATTTTATTGAAAATTTTTTGTAATTAAAATAAATAATAAAATTAAATACGAAAGTTAAACAAAATCAATTCACAAATAATAATAAAAATCAAATGTAAATGTAAGATAAAGTAAAAAGAGTAGGGAGAGAGAAATAAAAGTCTAATATTTATAGTGGTTCAGTTTTCTTGACCTACGTTCACTCATTTATATTCACTAAAATTTCAATACACTAACTCTTCACTTCTGGGTGGAGGAAAACCGTTTACGCTATTTGTTTTTGTAGGATTAACAAGCATATCGTTGCACCTTGTTTTTGCGAGCTCAATAAGAAAACTATTACCCTAGTTTTTGCGGGCTCAACTAGAAAACCGTTACCACTTGTTTTTAGGACAAAACAATAAAACTAAACCTTTGTTTTTTGCGGCCTTAACTAGCAAACCAAACCACTAGTTTTTGCAGGCTCAACTTGCAAATCGAACTCTAATTTTCTAAAGCTCACTAATAACCACTCTTGTTTTTTTTAAAGCACAACAAAGAAATATATCTATCCTCAAGCAAACAACCTTGCTTGATAAAAAAATCAACCCAAGGATATGAATGATTAAAGCTCACTCAAACTCAATAGTAAGATAACAAATAACTAGCTCAAATGAATTAGAAAGGTAGAGAAAAGAGAAACAATAATAACAAAGTATAGAAAATAACTCTTTTATTTTCTTTCTGCTCTGAGATGTTTATTTATAGTCACTCTTACAAATATAGTCATTTGAAGCCTCAAAGTAACTGTGGTGAGAGAATGGAGAATTCCAAATTAATTGACGTCACCTTCTACTATGTGTGTTATACGACATCTACGCGCGTTATACCTTGTTCCAAGTGAGTTTTGTGTGACTTGATAACACTTCTGCGCGCCTTGCATGAACCTCAGTAACTACTGTCTTGAATGGATTGGCATCTACGTGCCTTACTAGTCTTCTATGTGCGTAGTGAGTTGATCTACATGCGTTGTACTATATACTACACGCCATGGTGTCGACTCCCAGAATATGCAAGTTTTGCCCAGTGGTCTTCTACGTGCGCAATACCTTCTTCTACGTGCATAAACATTTTTGTTTAGGATTGTATCGTTGATTCTTCACGTGATTGTGTCAATTGTGTCAAATAATATTTGAATTCAAATCCCGAGGAACGTCTTGGCTTTGTCCTCATCCAGACCACGTCTACATGCGTAGTACATGCTTTTGCGTGCGTAGAACAAGACCTGATGCTCACTTCATTCTGGAATGAATGATTTACGTGCCTTGTATCCTCTGTAGCCCGCCTTAATGCCATTTTCACACGATCTACGTGCGTTGAATCAGCATAACGTGCTTTGTATCCATATGTCCACAGGTCTGCAACTTATTACATCTTTCATGAATGTTTTGGAATCATCATCATTAAAATTGAACTCAACACCACCATCATCAACGATTTTAGAGAAGCCACCATCATTAACAAACTTAAATGCCCAAAATAAATCCCCGTCACCTAGTTTTTTAACTAAAAAAAATTATTTCTCATTGTAATGAAAGCCAGAGCGCACCTTGATCACCTCGATACGCCATCATCAACAATCTCAAGTCCCCGAAATAAAACCTTGTCACCTAGGTTTTTAACCCTAAAGAACCATTTTTCTTTTCTCATTGGAATAAAACCTAGAGCTAACCTTCACCGATTGTCATCACCATCCTTGACCATTATCTCAATTTCTGGTCTTCTCAGTATCGAATGATAACCCATAAAATTACACCCACCCCGACACAACGAGTGATATTGGTGTGCCCTAGATCCTTATGAAATTTGTGCCCTAGGAGTTTCTAAAAAAGTAAGGACACAATCAAAGTTCCTAACAAACTTCAGGGACAGCAAGGTAATTGACCATAAAGTTATTCATTGAATAAGACATCTTATTATTTTATATTTATCTGCATTTTCCTTTAATTAATTGTATAACTACTGGAATCACATTATAGTAAATACAATTAAGGTTTACGAAGGTGTATCTTAATGGGTTGGTCTTTTAAGGAGGATGATTTTTTTTTTGTCAATTTTGAACCTATTCAGGGCTTTTTAAATAGAGTGGCGACCACATTTTGTTCTATGTCATATGTATTTTATATACTAGAGGTAACATCTAGTCTTTTAATGGGTTGAAACTTTCAAGCATGACCTTTTATACATTAATCTATTATCGGTCCTTTTTGAAAAAACAGAAAAAAAAGAAATTTTTTTTATAAAAATACCCGTATGATCAGTTGAATTTCCATGAAACTTTAAAATATTTGTTAAGATTTAAAGTTGAAATCCTCTTGAGATAAGAAAATAACAATCTTTTTATCTATATTTTAATAACATATAATGTTTTCTTGATAAGTAAGAATAACATATAATATTAGTTTTATTGTTTTATACGTTAAAAGTATAGAAATAAATATATTGTTCCGGTTTTCAAACATGCATTTTAGTTAATCTGTCTCTATTTATTATATAATTTAGTATCTTTAATTTCTTGAAATACGTATTTCATTTTAACTAAATTTTGTAGTCATATATTAAAAAGGAAAACACCAAAGCATATTATCTTATATTGAACTGAACTGCATGACATATATGTATATGTATATAATCTCACTAATTCAATTAGTATTTGTATCCTAAATTAGGGACTTATTTTTATTTTTTTGTACCATATTGCTCTTATTTATTCTACACTACTACTAATTATGCTAAAAAAATAAAAAGACTAACAGATACTTAAGCTTTTCTAAAAGACATTTTAAGCAAAAATTTCAAAAACTATTGCTTTTAGCAAATATAATTATAATTTTTAATCTGTGTTAAAAAAATAAGTTAAAACTCTTTAAACAGGGGAATTCAGGCTGTCTGTGCTTATCAATATCTTGATATTTTGATCTTGGACTACAAAAGATTTTGATTTTTATCTTGGCTTGTTTTGATAAGTAGGACTTAGCCTTTTTCTATTAACAATTTTAATTTTTGTATTTCTTTTTGTGATCTAAATGAATAAAATTTTAAGACAATTAACTTATAAAAAAGCTAGTTTTTTGAAGAGAATAAGGCAATCTCTTATTTATATAAATAAGTACAATATAATAAAAAAAATTGCATATCAATTAAAAAAGAAACGAGCATCAACATGGATTAATAAAAAGGAGAAATAAATTATCCTTTAAGAATGTAGAAAATACACTTTTAAGAGTTTTCACATAAATCAATAGGCCTATACACAGTAAATCGACGAGACAATAAAAACATAATATGTTTTAATAGACATAGAAAAAGAAAAGGAATTTTAATGTTTGTCTTTGCTCTTAACTAATTATGTTTTAAGCTGTTTTAATTTTCCAAATTTTTCTTTATTTTGCTTCTTGATACTGTTTTTTTTAGTTTATTTGATTTTATAATATGCTAATTTTGTGTTATTAAAAAAAGAAAAAGAAAAGGAATAATATGTTTTCTTAGATTAAAAAAAAAAGGAACAATATGTCTTAGTAGAGAAAAGAGGGAGGAGGAGGTGGTGGTGGAGGGAGTATTTTGACTGTATCACATGGTGGTGGCCCCGGCCACCGACTTGACATGTTCACTATTTGCCACCGGAGGATCCTCCCTCCAATCTCTTCATTTGAAGAAAAATCCACGCGCCGAACAGGTGCGTGAAGCCACGTCTGTGGAGCGGGACCCACCATTGGACTGGAATGCGTGGTGGCCACGGTAGGTGTTTCTGCCTTGTTGGTGGAATCAGATGGACCCAATTAATGGGTCTCTCTAAGTCAAACAAACAAATGTTTCAGTATTGCCCACGAATTCTTTCTTTTTTTCCAATTGGCCAAAATTTTACCTTTTTTTCCTCATTTGTCAAAACTTGTTCATGTTTTGGAGATTGAAAATGTATTTGATGACTGTTTAATTATTTGGCAAGGTGTATTTTGTTGATTATATCTCGTTAAAAAATAAAAGTAAACCCTGCTTATGAACTAACTATGTATAAGGTTTAAGTTTATTGCTATAGCTGTATTTTTTTTTTTGACCCGAAGTTGTAAATGTTGTTAATAGTACCTAAGAGCTATAAAAATCAAAAAAAAAAAAGTTGAACAATAGCTTTTTGTAGAATTAAACAGATAATAACGATCTATTTAGTTGTGAATTTTTTTTACTTTTTTAAAAAAATTAGAAAACAGAAATTAGAAAAATAAAAAATTTGTTCATGTAACACTAAAATTTTTATTATTTTCTATGTTATTTTAAAAAATAAAAATAAAATGAAAAACAAAAAATTATTTTCTCAAAAAACATAGCATAATTTTTTATAATGGAAAGATAGAGAAATACGATTTTTAGGAAAAACAAATACATCAAATGCTTTTTTTTTAATAAGCCGTTGTCTTTGAAATTTTATTCCTCTAAATTTAAAAAATCTAAGAAAAAACATTGAAGTATGAGAGAATATTATAAACTTGTGAAAATATATTAAAAATTTATTTCTGACAGACAAGCTCAAGATTTATGCTGAGATTTTCAATGAAATTCTTTATCATAAAATTTTTGTGTTTACTAAATTAAGAAAGTCGAAGTATCAAAAATACGATCTTGTAGATTACAAATCTTCGACTTCTATTTTCTAGAACTTACGAGTAATCATATTGCCTGATTTACTTTTCTTGTAATTTCACCAATAAAAACAGTGATTTTTTGAATGAACACACTATGATATATGTTAGACCTCAAAACAAGTAAGAACTAAACAGAATAAAACAAAGAAATGACCTTATTTTTCAAGAAAAATTATAAGCTTTCAATGGTTTAATTCTTCTTATTTGTAGATTTTCAATTGAGTTAATAGTTGGATAATTTTGACTAGAAAAAGGGATGAATCTCTCGCAGTATAAATGTCTTTGGGATTTTGATTCCAAGTGCAATGCATAGGATTCTCTAAATCTGCAAAATATATTGTCGACATTACTAGCTACTGAAGTAAATTCGGTCATTTTGTTGTTCAGAAAATTTATGAGCAATGCTTGAAATTCGTGAGCCTCCAAGTACAAACAATCGACAATTTTGTTAGTTTGAAATTTCTAGGAGGAAATTACATTGGGCACACCTTTCAATTATTAATCTGTATGGTACGATTTTCCCAAACTTCGTATGTATTTTTATTTTGTTCATTTTAACAGCATGTTTTCCAACAACAGAAACATGTGTCGGGTCATGTTGCCTCAACAGTTGAGCACTCTTCGGTTGATGCAAAACATTTTGGATTCGAGCGGCACTGAAGTCGGGTGAGAATGCCTCTAGTTAGACATGGTCAAACCAACCCGAAATCGGCGAACCTGATCGGAACTGGACCTGTCAAACCCGTTGAAATCGGACTGAAACTGAAACCGTGAACCGCACAGTAAAAACCGGCGGTTCATGGGCTGGTTCTAGTTCAGGAGTACCAAAACTTGTGGAACCGCCGATTCTAAACCGGTGGTTTAACCGGTCAAACCAGATAAAAGTTGATATTTAGAAAATGTTTAGAAATGTAATTAATATGCTACTACATATTAAAAAAGAAATTTAATTAATATTTAAAAAATAATATCTTTATCAAAGAGAAAAAAGAATGTAAGAACGAGATAAAAATTGATTAAAAAAAAGCAGATCAAACCGGACCAAAATCGGAACCGGCAGTTTAATCAGTAAAACTCGATCAAGCCCTGAACCAAATAAGAACCGGAGAGCCACGGTCCAGTTCAGGATTAAGTTTTTGTTGAACCGAAACCGCCAATTCGTGAACCATGACCACCCCTACCTCTAGTGAGGCCGTACAAAAATAAAAACATGTGAGTATTTTTGGCTTGATACATAGGAATTCCTCAACTTGCTTTATTTTTCTTTATTATCCTCTGAACTTTGCAAGGTAATTAATTACACGTTGAACTTTTCTGAGGGTAATTAATTATCCATTAAACTTGTAAAAAAACGTATTTTGGCTTAATATAAGGAACTCCGCCTGAACTTGTTTTAATTGTCCCTGTTGCCCCCTCAATTTTGTGAAGTATTTAAATACCCCCTTCAATTTGTAAAAAATTGTAATTTTTAAGGATTTAATCGTTGATGTGGCAACATTTGTATCTTTCAATCAAGCAAAGCGCATGAGCGACTTCAAAAATCAAACAATCAGCTGAATTGTCAATGTGAGGGTCGTCCGCATCATATTTTGAACCAAATCCTAACCCAAAATAAACCAAAACCTTCCACCATCAGTTTTTTAGCAAACCAAACCAAAAAAACCAAACCAAAATCTTCCACCCCAATCATTAAACCAACCAAACCCCAACCTCGTTCCTCTACTTCCGGAACAAAACCCTCAACCCACCACTCCGGCACTCACTACACCACTCACCACCACCACTTCTGTCGCTCTCACTACCACTCACCATGGAATGAAGCACCTCTCTCTCTCCCCCTCCTCGAATCATAACCAAGTCTTTCTCCTATTTCTTCATTTATCCCTCTTAACATTTGAATCAGAACCACCGTTGCCTCTTTCTTTTTCCATATTTGAAGCCGATCGAAGAAGAATATAACACCTTGTATTTTTTTCAAAGTTTTTATAACTTAATAAAATAGTATTTTTTGGAACACTTTTATTAATGTAAAATAGATGTGGTTTTATGATTTCAAAATAAATTAGCTTTTATCAATACAATATGTTAATTCTTTCTTCAAGACCTATTAAGGAAATATAATTATATTCGAAGTGATCAATATTAGAATCCTATTTTGAAAGACTTAATGGAAAATGTATTTTTTTGTTTTTGTTTTTGATTTACCTAATTATCCTTTTTGGTTATTTTTGTTAAATATATTTTTATAGGAAAAAAATATATAGTTTGTTCTTTAACTTTAAAGGTGATTATATCTATTAAATTTTATTAATTAAATTTATTATCTT